>VYZM01004933.1:20599-43788 GCA_013398915.1 Dromas ardeola
GTTCACATTCACAGCTGATCTCTCACCAGTGCATTTCTATAAATATTGCTCTTACTTATCTGAATGTATCTGGAATTAGCAGCTTATTTTATTTCATAGTATTTGTATTTATTTATTTATTTGGTTTACACAGCCAGGCTAAATAACAAGATAGCGTTTATAACTCTGTCCTCACAAGTGACACCATGGATGGAGACCTCAGCATAGCCAATGCTTCCATTGACGTCAACAGCAATAATTGCATTAATAGCAAGTCATGGCAGTCTCATCGGAAATTTGCCTGGGAAATATAGCACGGGAGCTGAGAGCCATTGTTTCATAAAAAATAAAGAAACCTATAATTTTATTGAAAGCAGAAGGGCACAAAATTGATATTGTTTAGAAACTACTCGAAATAATAGCCATTATGTCACCAGGCTTGTCAACCTTTATGTCAGCTCAAGAAAGCTGCAAAGGAAAAAAAATCTAAGTGCTCAGACAATTATAACATTGGACTTGAGAGGTTACACAGGGTCTTAGGAAGAATTTTAAAGCTGCTGTGTTTTTGTAACACTTCTCCCAACTAAGTTTAAATTCAGAGCTCAAGCAGGGAGGCAATAAGAAGGTTGTTAAAGGATTATAAAGTAAAATTAAATAAAATTAAATATTTAAACATTTAAAAAAATTAAATATAATTTTAATTTTTTTTAAATAAAAAAAAAAATATTAAAAGAATAAATAAAATCCTCTTTTTCACTGGACAAGGTCATCGAGCGCCTAAATCCCTGCACCCATCCTTTTTCCTCCCTGTCTCCATCCGGGAAACCATCGCTAAAATAAGGTGAAAAACTGGATTTTGAGGCAAAAAGGTACCTTGAGGTTTCCTCTTCTTGCGCAAACAGGAAGTGACGTATCTCTCCAGCTCTCGCAGGGTGGATGGTTTCAAGGTCTCGAAGTCGATCTCGATCTCGTCGGGGTTGGAGTTCTTGAGCGAGGGCTCTCGCGACTGGATGATGTGGACGACGCGGCCCAGCTTCTCGCCGGGCAGTTTGTTGATGTCCAGGCTGAGCTGCCGCTTCTCCTCGTAGGACATGGGCTTGCACTTCTCCTCCTCCTCCGACTCGTAGGCGGGAGGGGGTTTGCTGTTCTTCACCGCCACCGGCTCCTTCTTACTACTTAAGAACAATTAAAAAATGCTATTAAAGAGTCATGCTGCAAAGCAGCCGCTTGGGTCCAACCTCTTCAACGGAACCACCAAATCACTCCATTTTTCGTATTTTTACTTTCCATCCATCTTTTTTCATGTAGAGTTTGAGCATGAAGCTTGACCATGAGGCTGGGACGCAGAAAGATGAGCTCAACTTGCTCTTAGACAAGAAGGTTGAGCTCAACAGACCATTAGACACCCAAGGTTGAGCTCAACTTGCTCTTAGACAAGAAGGCTGAGCTCAACCAGCTGTAGACACCCATGGTTGAGCTCAACCCGCTGTTAAGACAAGAATGTTGAGCTCAACCTGTTGTAGACACCCAAGGTTCAGCTCAACGTGCTGCAGACACCCATGGTTAGCTCAACTTGCTCTTAGACAAGAAGTTTGAGCTCACCTGGCTCTTAAGAGAAGAAGATTGAGCTTAACCTGCTGTAGACATTTAAAGTTGAGCTCAACTTGCTCTTAGACAAGAAGGCTGAGGTCAACCCACTGTAGACACTCAAGGTGGATGGACCTCAACCCGCTGTAGACACACAAGGTTGAGATCAACCCACTGTTACGACAAAAAGGTTGACCTCAATGCACTGTAAACACCAGAAGTTGAACTCAACCTGTTGCAGGACACCCAAAGCTGAGCTCAACTTGCTCTTAGACAAGAAGGTTGAGCTCTACCTGTTCTAGACACCCAAAGTTGAGCTCAACCTGCTGTAGACACACAAGGTTGAGCTCAACCCACTGCTAAGACAAGAAGGTTGAGCTTGACCTGCTGCAGACACACAAAATTGAGCTCAACCTGCTGTAGACATCCAAGGTTGAGCTCAACTTGCTCTTAGACTAGAAGTTTGAGCTCAACTGGCTCTTAAGACAAGAAGGTTGAGCTCCACAGGCTGTAGACACCCAAGGTTGAGCTGAACCTGCTGCAGACACCCAAGGTGAGCTCAACCTGCTGTAGACACCCAAGGCTGAGCTACCCATCCCAACTCTTGCTCTCCCAAAGAAACAAGTGGCTCCAGAAGATAATTCTGAAAAGCAGGAGCAGCTCCAGAGGGGAATTCCTTTACATCCGTGCTTGGATGGACCAAGGCCCCTTTCTCGACGGCAAAGGCAAGAGGTTGGGGTGTTTGGGAGCCTGAGAGCCCGTATGGAGACGTAAAACCCAGCATCCACATAAAAATACATTCGTAAGAAGGGAAAAACCCAGCTACAGGGACTCCTTGCCATCACCCTGGGGGTTATCTACACTACGGAGGTAGATTTGTAGGTGTTTATCTCACCATTTGCAATGGATTCAGTGTTAACGCAATTAATAAGCGAAGTCTGGGTAGAAAATCACCCCAGAATTAGAAAAGAAGAGGTTAATGGAGTCACAGACAATCCATTTCCCTAAATTAACCTGCTGGGGTTTATTCCACGTCTGAAGACACTGAACGCTGCGGTGAGGCCCGGGGACAGAGACAAGCTCTGAGATCTTGTTCATTATTTCCTTCTTTCTTAATTTCATCTCATTACAGAGAAATATGCCAAATAATTCCTTTTCGCCTCAGGTTAAATCCTAAGATCCTGCCTCCCCTTCGAACTGGCAGCAGACTGGGGCTCTCAGTATCTTATCTCTTAAATTTAAAGGCTTCCAAAAATAAAGGGAAAGGGAGGAAAAATGAGAGGATGTGAGCCAACAACGCGACTCCACATGATTTTTTTCCCCCTCTTTCCTGGACTCGGCGTGTTCACAGCAGCCACGTGGAGAAGCATCTGCCCCGAAAACCACAACGGGACCGCGAGCAACGCCTACAGAGGCGAGGGGCTCGCTGCGAGTCAGCCCTGGGGTGTTACTCCTCAAGAATTAAGTTAATTAGCAAAAAGAAATGAAAAATCAAAGTGGTGTGCGGTAAAAGAGGACAGAAGAGGGACAGGGCTGACCTGGAGGTACTGCTGTTGCTGTTGCTTTTCTTGGCCTTCTTGGTTGGCGGTTCCTTGGCTTTGCTCTTCTTGGCGTCTTCCAGCTCCTCCTTCTTTTTGTGCTTCTCCTTCTTCTTCTCCTTCTTGTCTTTCTCCTTTTTCTTTGGTTTGTTCTGCTGGGGCTGGGATAGGGCTGCGAGCTGCTCATGCACCGCTTTAAGCTGAGACACACAAAGATCAAGACACTTTTACCCGGCGCCTCCTCCTTTTCCATATTAATTAACTTTTTTCTACACCACCCAAGTGCAGGCAACAAACTCCTGCCACTGGGGACCACCTTGGTGTGTCCCACCAGGAACTGGAAGGACCATCTTGAAAAAAACCTCCCAATTCCTTCGTGCTTCATTTGAAAACTAACGATTTTGGGGCACTTTGCAGCTGATGGTCACTAAGGTTCAACTAGAAAGTCTATGGCTTTGAGCAAAGTCACATTAATTAACTTTTCTATCTACTGCCTAACGTTTTCTTATCTTATGACATTAATTATGTCAGTTCTTCCAGCTTTTCATTGCACCCTGATTTCTGTATACTGAATAATTGACCAATGGGAGAGGAGGGAGACAACCTCTTTAGGGGTATTTCTCCTCGATCAGGCACAAGTGGGCTGCTCGCTTCGTCAGCACCAGCGATGCTTTAATCACCATCGCTAACAATGCCGTAAGGATGCAGGAGATAAGGAGCACAGCTCATTACCTCACCGGCTTCCCCCACGTTGGGTAAATCCTCGCTTCAGCCCATGTCCTGCCTGCTCAGAAGACAACACCCAAGGGCAAGCAGCAAAGACGTGCCACCGGGGACCATCTTGGTGTGTCCTACCAGGAACTGAACGGACCAGCCTGGAAAAAACACCCAATTCCTTCATGCTCCACTTGAAAACTAACGATTTTGGGGCACTTTGCAGCTGATGGTCACTATTGTACAACTAGAAAGTCTATGGCTTTGAGCAACAGCTCCAAGGCCACCAAATTCAAGAAGAAGGACATGTTCGACACCCCAAATCCATCATGGTACCTGTTCCTGGAGCTCCCGCTAACCGCTGAGCTCACTCTTGGAAGGACCATCCTGAAAAAACACCTCGTGCTTCACATTAAAACTAACAATTTTGGGGCACTTTGCAGCTGATGGTCACTACTGTACAACTAGAAAGTCTACGGCTTTGAGCAAAGGCCCTGAGGCCACCAAGTTCCAGAAGAAGGACACCCCCAAATCCATCGCGGTACCTGTTCCTGGAGCTCCGCTAACCGCTGAGCTCGCTCTTCCTCGGAGTCATCCGATGAGCTGTCGCTGTCAGAGGAGCTATCGCTGCTGCTGTCGCTAGACGAAGGGGGAGCCACCTTGGTGGGAGGCGGCACCACCACAGGAGAAGAAGCTGGAATCACAGGTTCTTCTGGTTCATCCGGCATCTTGGCGAAGCGCATCTCAAACACATCCTGAAAATAAAAGGGTAAAAATAATGCGAGGTTTGGCAAAGCGGGATGCTACAAGTGTGGTTGCGATCTCCAGGCTGGTCCCTACAGACTTGTGGTCTTTACCCAAGCGATTGACACACCGTGTTGTCGCAGACAAGAGGATTTCCTGAAAGCTCCAACTCCACTTGGAATTTTGACCATCTCCAAGATGGTTCTGGGGGAAAAAATTACCGGCAAGAAGGATGAGACTCATTTAAAAGCCACATCGTGCAGGTTCTTGAGATCCTCGACATCATCTTCTGCAGTGGATTCGTGGTGGCAATCCCCTCTTCTCCTCACCAAGCCTGGATTTTCCCAACCCACGGCCTCTGAAAACCACCTCGATTCAACCCAAACACTTGCGTAAGGATGTTTCCCATTATCCTCAACAGAGATGGGTGCGGAGCTGCTGGAATTCCAGTTATCCAAATGATGTGAAAGGCATTTTTTCCCCTAAAACTTGACATGAAAATTCATTTTCATTTAAACCTAGGATGAGGCAGATAAGGTGGGACACCCTGGTTGCGTTTAGATCCTGGCTGTATTTCTTGGAGCCTCTTGACTTCGTTTGAAGGAAGAGTTTTGAGTGTGTTTTTTTAGTTTCCCAGAAGAAAAACGAGTGCCACTTGCACCCAAAAAGAGATTTTTTTTTTTTCCCCAAGGTGCCACCTTGTGAAGGGCCAAGCACCTGCAGGCAAGAAAATGCCATTTTTTAGCATCTCCTACAAGGTGCGACCTGAAAATGGGCTCGATTCACCTCCTTTTAGATGTTCAGGGACTTATTTCTGAGCTTAGCAACTCCTTTTGGAGGCCGTAAGGAGAAGGACAACTCCCAGAAGATGACTCAAGCGATAGTGGGAAGGACAACCCAAGCGTCGATGTCCACCTCTTCAATGCCGAATTGTAAGAAAAGAAAAGAGAATTTCTCCTCCCGCCCAAAGGTTTGACTTTCAGGCTACAGTTAGTATTTATTTTTGACATTTCCCAAGTGCTGGGTGTGTGGCTGGGACTGGAAAACCATAGGAGAAGATCCATGATTTATTTCTAAAGCCCAACGGACTGTAAATATTAACCGTGTGTGCGGTCATACGGATTTATACAACTTATCCAAAATCCTTCAGCAAACCAAAAACCCCGTGATACTGAATCACGCTGATTTAACTCATCGCTCAAGCGACGTTTTCCTTCCCGGAGGCTTCCAGCTCTTCTACTTGAGGCTCATCCTTGAGATTTTAAGGACCTGTTGGGCTCTTCCCTTTGTTTTTCCATTTTCCTTCTTAAAATGCGAGCAGGCGGAGTGTTGCTGGACCGTACTTCTCCATCCTCAGCCTCCTCGTGCCTTTATTTAGGGCATTTTTTCAGCTTTTCCAGGTGCTGGAGATGTTGCTTTGCTGCCTCCACCTGCTGGCAGAAAAGCTGTTTCATTCATTTACGCACTCAGGCTCAAATTTCAGGGGAAGGAGCAGAAAACGCAGGAGGAAAAAGGAGAGATTGCTGAGCTCTTCCAGCGACGGCATCACTTGTGGGATGCACATTTAATCGTCAGTGAATCACTGCACTTAATGAGTGTTTACAACCTAATTATTGTTTTCCGTCAACCAGAAAGTCCGGTTCTTGATTATCACCCAGCAGGCAAGGCTGCACCACCGTATATACTCGATTTTTAAGAGTCAGAAATAAAACCTTCCTGTTTTTTTATACCTATTTAGTCTTTTAATTAACAGGAAGGCTAATTTAAAGTTCCTTGGTGTGAAGTTAAAATGCAATCCATCAAGCCCTCGGTGGCTGAAAGATTCCTAAAAATCCATCCAGGAATGGATGGAAGAGAAAACCCTGGGAGTAGATAATGAGTTAATTAATGCCTTATTAATCAGGGATTCTTACTGCTACTGGTTTGTACATCACTGGTACCACTCACCCGGCCAAATAGAAACCATAAACCTCTTCCAGGAGCTGGCGTTAACCCTGAAAATCCAAGAAATGATGAAGAAGAGGTAACAAAAAGCAGAAAAACAAGTTATTTCAGTGGCAGACGTTGCCAGGACGGAGGGGTAACGCAGCGTCTTGTTGGGCAAGATGCCGCGTAGATTTTTTTATGGGAACTCAAGTCCAAACTTGAATCCTCAGCCTTCTTTCCAAACCTCAGCAGCGCTCCAAAAACCCTTTTTTTTTTAAGAATTTTATTTTTTAAAACAATTTTCTCAGCAGGGGAAAAGCAGAGGGAGAAGCGACACCCCTGGTGTCACCAGGTGGGGAGTGGAATCCAGCTGGTATTTTGGTACCCGCCTCCGTTGCATCCCTGCCACGGGGCTGCCCCAATATTTAATGCCCATTTTTTTGGGATTTCTACAGTCAAAACCGCCCTTTTTTCCTCTTTATGCCAGAAATCCAGTTTCCCCGAGTGGTTGCTCCATGCGGGGACGTGTTCCCAAGCTCGTCCAGGGGACTGATGCAGGTGAAATCCTGATTTCATACAGCCCTCGCTCCAGACGGCTTCACCTGTCAATGCCGGTCACTGAGGATTTTCCTCCAAAAAAAGAAAGGGTGAAAAATCCCAAAGAAAAGAAAAATCCCAAGTTTCCGTCAAACTATTCAGCGCTTGGCAGCCTGCGAGAGGAGTGATAGGACTTTCAGATCAGATTAATTCTGATGCTGGTTGGAAAACGCTCCAAGACGTCCCTTAAAGAGGCTGCGACGTCCTTCGGTAGAGTAAAACAAGGAGAGAAGAGCACTCAGAGGATCAGCAGCGAGTTTTCCAGGTTTTTCTTCCCATAAAATCCAGGAAAAATATGAATATGATGAATTCGACGAAATTCATGCTAAAAGCAAGCCGCAATGCACGTTTACTCAGCTCAAATTAAACCAGCCCAAACCTGAGCTGGATTTTTATAAAAACATAATGAAAAATCTAAGAGTGCCTAAAACCACGGCTTCGTTTCCTCGACCCTCGGTCGCAGCTTCACATCTGGATTGAAGGGAAACATCTGGCAGCCTTTTCAGGAGCCGGTATTTTCCTCGAGTGAAATTCCTCTACGTCACACAGAGGTTTTGACGCGAGATTTCCAGTTAGAAAAATCCAGTCAAGCTTTTAATATCCAGTTTCTCCTGGTTTTTGGGGTTGTTTCTTGAGTCAAACGTCCTGTAACCTAAGTTTTTCTCCCAATTTAATAGCTTTCCCCCCATAATTTATTAGCTTTGCCCCCAATTTAATTGCTTCCCTGTTAATTTAATAACTTCACCCCAATTTAAGAGCTTCCCCCCAATAGCTTCCCCTCCAATTTAAGAGCTTCCCCCCAAGTTAATAGCTTTTCCCCTAATTTAAGAGCTTCACCCCCAATTTAATACTTTCCCCCCAATTTAACAGCTTTCCCCCCAATTTAATAGCTTCCCCCCCCAATTTAATAGCTTTCCCCCCAACCTAATAGCTTTTCCCCAGCTCTCTGGCGCTTTCTGGTGTAACTCAGTCCCTTCCTCAGCCAGTTTTCTGAAGTTTAAAGCAAACCAGGCTGGTTTTCTTCACCGTCTCTCCCAGATCCACTCGCAGTGAAGCGTTTTTCCCTGCTTCGACCAGGCGACGCTGCGCAGCAGCTCCGAATTATCGAGAAACGAGGGAATTGAGAGGATTGTGGGGAGTGGAGGAGCGCGTGGATGAAGCCAAGCACTTTGCTCAAAACGTGCAGCTTCTTTATCAGCTAATTCATTAATTACAAACCCTTCAGGAACAAGCGGAGAGCAGAAAACTTCACTGTACAATGAGGGAAGAAGTAATTAAAAAAGCACAACCACGCAGGTACTGCTGATTCTTTTCTTTCTAGGTGTTTTGGGGAGAAAAAGTGACATTTTGGAGCTTTTCCTTTCTACTCTTTAATCAAAAAGGTAAGATGATACAAAAAATGACAAATTAAACAAAGTAAAGAGTTTAAAGAAGCAAATTGGGCTGAGTCAGCTCACTCCTTCCATCACTTCCACAGCAAAAAGTATCTTTTTTTTACCATTATCTACCACGTTGGCGTTTTTTTGGGTTATCTCAAGACTATGTGGCCTTTGTGCTGGAAAAATAAGTCAAGAGAGACACTGGTGTTCGTCGAAAACGAAGCAGGCCGCGACAACACGCGTCCTTACCTGCAGTTTCCGTGCCATGGCCACCACCTCGTGATCGGCGGGGTTGTACTTATAGCAATTGGAGAACATCAGTCGGACGTCGGCCGCGAATTCCTGAGCATCTCGGTATTCCCGGTTCTCCAGTTTAGACTAGAAAGGAGGGGAGAGGGAAAGAAAACCAACAAAACTCTCTGCTATTAACCAAATACACCAAATCGATGGATTGAATAAATACATCCCTGTGGTGCCCGCGGATTTCACACACCCATTTTCTCCCTACGCTGGAATGACTAATTTTGATCAAAAGAATGATCAGTTCTGGTCAAATGAAGGATTGTGGATGGATTGTTTATAAAAACATGACTAATTTTGGTCACAAGAACGATCAATTTTGGTCAAATGAAAGATTGTGCATGGTTTATAAAAAAATAATGACTAATTTTGGTCAAAAGAACAATCAATTTTGGCCAAATGAAGGATTGTGGATGGTGTGTAAAAAAATAACAACTAATTTTGGTCAAAAGAACGATCGATGTTGGTCAAATGAAGGATTGTGGATGGTTTATATAAAAATAAGAGCTGACTACGGGCGTCCTCAGTGATTTTCAGAAGAGGACAATGTGTTCTCCAAGCCACCTTCTCGCTGTCTACATGGTTGACAGCAGTCAGGCGGTTTGGATGAAGAACCGGATGAAGAAGCTGTGTTGAGGAGTGGTGTTGAAGGCTGTGAGTACGAACCCTGGCTCTACCTGACCTCAACCAAGAAGGGCTGAAACTCCCCGTGTGCCCAAGATCCTGCGTTAGCAGAAGAATATGGTGGGCTTTGCTCAGATCGATCCCCCAGAAGGAAGACCTTAAGAGTTGTTTTAATGGTTGGAGGAACAGAGGACAACAGGATGGTCCTTCACCCAACAATGAACAATGACTTTGTTGATGCAGGGGACAGGATTCAACCATCTCACCTGCTTTCAACCATCCCCCTTCCTCCAGGAACCAAGCTGGTGTCTGTAGAGCTTGGACCTCCACCCCAGGAGGGCACAGACCTGTTCTACAGTGACCTGCTCCTGTCCCAAGCCTATGTGGAGCTGGGAGGACTGATCCAGGTGGAGACAGCCTTGGGATGACCCCTCATCGCCCCCAACGCCGCATCCAGCTGTGGCAACGCCAGCTGAGCCAAGAGAAGCTTCACGCCTCCTTCTCCCTCCCTGGGAAAGCGGGGTCGGGTTGGACAACTGGAAGACGGAGAATGTTCCAACAGCTGTCTCGGCAATATCTGCCAAGGGTGACCTCAGACACGCAGCCCTGCCAGAGAGTTGGGCAGCGAGACGTACAGGCAGCTCCAGACGTGCAAGACCTAACGCCCATGCCCGGCCAGTCCGGAGGAGAAAGGAGAATGCCAAGAATGGAATGTGGTGGCCCCAAGGTCTGGCCCATCAAGATCCACGAGGTTGGAAACGCCGTGACAAAGGAAGAGCCGCGATGGCTTCAGCCCTGGTACGACCACAGCAAGGAGCGGGCTGTGGGAAGGGAAAACTCGCTCCTCGGGTTTGAAAACTCATACCCAAAGCGGGTGAAAAAAAGTTAAAGACTTCTAAATGGTGAATTTAACTAAAACTCTAACTAAAAAGTTAAGAGTTCTAAATAACGAACTAAGGTTTGATAACTAAAAAGGTAAAGATATTCAAATAAGGAATTAAGCTTTCATAAAGTTGGACTTCTAAATAATGAATTAACATTTGATAACCAAGAAGTTAAAGATTTCTAAATAACGAATTCAGGTTTCCCAGCTAAAAAGTTCGACGTCGAAATCCTGAATTAACATTTCAAGGGATGACTTTGCAGTGGCTTTTAAAAATTAAACAATTCCAAAAATGAATTAATGTTCCAAGGGGAAGCGTGGATGGATTTGCCACTGTTCTTTAAAATGAAGGGATTTTCAACTAGAGAGAACTACCTGTGCTTAACAGAAGGCCGATTCAGACAGACAACTTCGGAAAGACGGGCCTTTATTTTCAAAAGAATTGAAAATGGGGTTGATTTAAAGCAAATCCCCTTATTCCTGTGATTTGTGCTCTCTGAGGCCATCTCCTGGCCTAAAAAAAAAGGGCAGATTTATACAGTAATGGAAATTTTCTATAAAAAACCCGTGCGAGCGTTTCCTAAGAGCCCGTCTGGAAGGATGCCGGCTTGTTTGCTTTTCCCAAATGTCACGATACCAGCAAGAGGAGAAGAAAAGAGACCAAATGTACCAGAAACCTACGGCCAAAATAAATCCGGCAGACATCTGAGGATGCCTGGTGCGCACGTGTGGGGCAAAAAATCATCTTTTTTTTCTCCTCTCAGACCCCCGACCTCCCCCTCCTCTAAACCTGAGCTTACTTTGATTGTGCTCAGATCCATGGGATGTTTAATGATATCGCAATAATCGTGCAGTCCCAGTGCTTCCACATCCACAGGTTTGTAGAAGGGCCAGGCGTAAGCAGCGTGTTTCTTGGCAAACATCTCTTTGATGATGCCGCTGCAGTATTTTAACTGCTCGGAGATTTTGCTACTCTTTTCTACCACGTGCTGTTGAGAGTCTGGAACATCCTTCTTTGGAGGCTTCACCGGGCGGCTGCTTTCCCGACGCGGACCCAGCTTGGTGGACTTGGGTTCGGCGGGCAATGATGACGATTCATGAATTGGGTCGATGGTCGTCGGCGTGGTGGTGTCTGCTTTCCTCTTCACCCCTTTTTTTGTCTATAACCGAGCAAATAAAGCAGTATTAATTTGGGCATCGTACTTCTGGGCTTCAAGTGAGTTGCGTTTCTTGGAGCGTTGACTGGGGTTCACCAGCACTTGTGACTCAAGGCTTGTGGCAACGCTACGAGAAGGACATTGGAAGCCCTTAAGCCCTTCCAAAACTATTGAGATATTGTTGACCTGTGCGGAGCTCTGCAGAGAAACACATGGACTATCTCTGCCGTACCACCAAAGGTCAAGGGCATGAGTCACTTCAGCAAGTCAAGATCTTCTTCCTGAGTCACATAAAGCTCAAGGAAAGAAGATTTTAAGCAGATGAATGAGGTTTCCACGCAAACCTGGGTGGAATCCCCCATGTCTAACGTTAACCGGTGTCAGAGAAGGTCACTGCAGGCTCCTCAAGTTTCTCAAACCATGATTTTTTTGACCAAACTGCGGTCATTCGGCTTAAAATAAGACTCCGGCAGCAAAGCAAAGAGCAACCGCTTGACCAACCACAGCGCTTCTACACCGTGAAGACAACTAAAGCCATCAGGTTAAGATAATTAAGGAATGACTCACCTTCACGGGCTGGGCAGGCGTTGGGATAACGGGAGGGTGAGGCTGGATGGGCTGGGGAGCCGGGGCCGGTGGCGCGGGGGCCTGGGGAGCCGGTGGAGGTGGCGCAGGAGGTTGAGGAGGCACCATCGTCATGACGGGGGTCTGGACGATGAGGTCGGGGGTGACGGAAGGAAAGGAATGAGTCGTCTGCGCCGACTGGAGGTTCTGCTGCGGCGCCTGCGTCTGCGCTGGGGAGGATGCTTGGGTTGCGTTCGGTACCGTGGATGATCCTGGTTTGGATGTCACTGCCAAGAGAAAAGAAAGAGAAGGTTGTTTCTCCCTTCAAACTTTGTCGTTTTAACGGGAAAAACAATTAATGTTTTGTAATAAGACCGTTTAAAGAACATTGCTCATTAGGTAATTAAGATCTTGAAGTTCCTGCTCTTGAGCAACCAGTCAGGGAGTGGTTTTCCTTCAGGAGGATTGTTTTTATGGCTCACTCGGTGGAATGGCGAAGCAGCTCAGGACCGAACTGCGCCAAAACCCCTCCAGAGAAAGAACAAGATCAGGCCAAAGGCGTCTCCTCTCCGCCGCTTCACTTCACACGAGGGACTCGAGCGCATCTTTTCCTGCCTGCCCATTTTTCCTACAAAATGGTTCTTGACTATCATCATTTTGGAGCCAAACTTGGGCAGCACTTCCTTCAGGAGCGAATTTGTGCTTCGGTATCAAGAAGAGTGATCTCCTGACGGCTGGAGTCCTCGTTTCAAACACGGAGCCACTGTAGAGGCTGGGACACGAGGTTGGAAACGTCACCTTCTGGCAGCACTGGGGATTTCACCTCCTCGCTGGAGCTGCTGCTGGGTGAAGCTTTGACCAAGGTTCCAAACCTTCCAGCATGGAAAAAGGGGAACGCTGGGACACACCACCCTACTTCAGCAACATGAGATCAACCCCAGAGTCCGGAGGTTTGGACAGCCTCTGCCAGGAATCAGACGTACTTCATTAGCAATAATTCCAACCCCTCTTCCAAGAATCATTCCCAAAAAATAATTAATTAGAAAAGAATCACAGCCAGATTGGCTCCCGATCCGCCCCCAGGAGCTGCGATTCCTGCGATCCCACTGGAAAAATGTCACCTATTAACAGACGCTCAACTAGGAGCTGATTTCTGCCAAAAACGCTAAAACCAAGAGTTTTCATCCTGTTCTCCCTGCAAAGTGACAGCGGAGTGCTGTCTCTGCAGCAGGGGGGGACACGGCCAGAGGGATCCCATGGTCCTCCTGGGATCCCATGGTCCTGCTGGGATCCCATGGCTCCTGCTGGGATCCTGTAGTCCTGCCGGGATCCTGTGGGTTCTGTTATGACCTTGTGGTCCTGCTGGGATCTCATAGGTCCTGCTGGGATCCCATGGGTCCAGCTGGGCTTCCGTTCGTCCTGCAAGGATCTTCTGAGTCCTGCTGGGATCCCATGGCTCCTGTCAGGATCCCGTGGGGCCTGCTGGGATCTCGTGGGGCCTGCCGGGATCTAATGGGTCCTGCTGGGATCTCATCGGTCCTGCTGGGACCATGAAGCAGCTCTGTATCGCTCAGGCAAAGCCAACACATTTCTCCTCCTGCCTCGCACAGGAGCTCGAGATTTCCGTTAGAAACCCATGGGGGGGTTGCAGCACAGCGTTCCAACCAGTACCACACCTGCTTTTTAGTAATTTAACCCCAAATCAGTTATTATACACTGGATTTAGTGCACAATGTGATTTAACAGGAGGCGCAGCAGACTAGAGGAAAATGATCTTGCAGGTCCTCAATATTCTAGACAGTAAATATAAAGTTATTATATTATTCTATTATATTATTCTATATAGTAAATCACAACGTAGCAGCACGAGGCATGGGATGCTCCAGCCTACATACGGTTTCCAGATGACCCTCTGGCTGACCTACAGTGCTCAACGCTACAGGCGAAGAGGGGGAGGGTGACACGCTCGGGTGGGGACGACACGTTATACCCGCTGCAGGGTGGTGGCAGAGGAGAGCAGACCCGAGTCTGTAAGCGCCTCTCTATGCCATGGAAGTAAAAAGATCTTCTCTAGGGGCGACTTCATCACTTCTCCTTCAAAGAGATGCTGAGAAAGGCTATGGCCAATAATTTTCTAGCCAAGGAGAGCTTCTCCCTGTGCACAGTACTGGAATATCAGGGACAGTGCCTAAAAAAAAGTAGTAATTTTAAAAAATCTTAGCTACCAATAATCATGACTTGGTCATGTGCAGAAAAACCCACAAATTGGGTTTGCTGGTGCTTCAAAAGCTGGATTTCATGAAGCCGAAAGGACTCAATGACACGTAGAGAAGGAGACGTAGAGCCGTGCAAGAAAAACAAGGGTGGACACACGTGCAGACCTGTAACGGAGAGAGATAGAGACGGCGAAAAATGCCACGGGAACGGAAAAGAAAATAAAGACAAAATGATTAAAGCAGTTTGAGATGTTTGGCTCTACAACCCTTCTTTTGTTCCTTGGTGTTTTAGATGAAAAGATGTTCTGAAATTGGTATGACGTCCCTCTACGCAGAAAGATGACAACTCGGTGATAAACTGGGGAAAACTCAGGGGATTTAGTAAATATTGGTGGTTTGAATTTGCACGCGCTGTCCGGGTGATGGCAGTGCAGAAAGGTTTTCTCTTCCAGCAGCTTCTGAGGACGTTCAACAACTACCAGAGACCGATTTCTTCTTTATTACCCTGACAACTAGTCCCTAAACCCTTCAAGGGTCAACCCTCAAGCTCCCTGGCCATGCTGATTTTCCAGTAAAACTGGGAAAATAACCTGTTGGGATCCCAGCGCCACCAGTCCAAGGCTGAGCCGGGAGGAGACGTGAGGATTCGCAGCATTCCAGAAGGGCCGCAGGATGCTCGCGCCAGCTCGCAGGCAGTAAATATGGTCAAAACATCTTTTTTTGGTGACAGAAGCTCAGGGACGGTCTTGCACGTGCCATTTTCCTTGGTATCGCACAGTGTTTGGGTTAAAAGGATGAGAATGTGACAAGATGGAGATGAGAAATGTTAAAAATTAAGAAATCTCAAAACCAAAGTGGCCGTGTCCGATGAGATGCTGCTGACATCCAAGTCACGGCCAGGATGTTCTCAACCCTTTGAGGAACGATGCGACGTCGTAGGCAGCTGGCGTTGTGCCTGGCGAATGGTTGATATTCCAAAAAAATGAGATAATGAAAACCTTAAGTTATGTATCGGATAACCTATGACGGCATGACTGGCTGGGGAGATGAGCGGAGAGCCGTGGACGTTGTCTACCTCGACTTTAGCCCTGTCTCCCATAACACCCTCATAGGTAAGGGTTGGAAGCAAGGGTTGGATGAGTGGACAGTGAAGTGGAAGCTGGTGGTCCTCAGGGGTCAGTACTGGGTCCAGTCTTGTTCAACATATTCATCAATGACCTGGATGAGGAATGGCCGACACACCAGAAGGCCGTGCCACCACCCAGCGAGACCTGGGCAGGCTGGAGAGTTGGGTGGAGAAGAACCTTGTGAAGTTCAACAAGAGCAAGTGTAGGGTCCCGCACCTCGGGAGGAATAACCCCACGCAGCAGTACGGGTTAGAATCACAGAATGGTGTGGGTGGGAAGGGACCTTAAAGACCCTCCAGTGCCACCCCCTGCCCTGGGCAGGGACACCTCCCACCAGCCCAGGTTGCTCCAAGCCCCGTCCAACCTGGCTTTGAACCCCTCCAGGGATGGGGCAGCCACAGCTTCTCTGGGCACCCTGGGCCAGGGGCTCACCACCTTCACAGCCAAGAATTTCCCAACGCCCTCCGCACCAGGATTCCCCCTGTAGCCGACACGTTGTGTCACTGATGGTGTTGCTGACGCTTTTCTAACACAACGCAGCTTTTTTAGGGCACCGAGTCCATCCAGGAGGACGTGAAATGCGGCTGTGAAACTCCAAGAGGTCTGATACAATGGAATTCATGTGGCTTTTCAACAGCTGGACTTTACCCTCAAGGTGCTGCGAGGGATATTTCATCATCTCGGCTCCCCGACGGCAGAAATTAAACACTTTTCCTATCGCTCTCAGCATTTACCTTCGTGGAAAAGCTGTGAACAAGGACGTTTCACCGGCGCTATAAATCCACGTGCCTTAGCAGCGCTGTATTTGTGACAAAGTCTGTCCCCAACGCTCCTCCTCCCCCAAAAACGATGCCCAGAAGCCACTGACAAGGGACTTTAGGACATGGCACAGCCCTGCCTCTCACCGGAGAGAGTCTCGGGCAGAGAGACGAGGCAGCCTCCTCCTTCCCACCCAATTTTAGACGCCCCACACAATAAAGCAAAGCACTGACAACATCCCATGGAAGGATGGCTGGTTTTAATTAACACCCCAATTAAACACCCCAATTTAGGCAGCACGAAACCAGACTGAGCGTGGCTTAACCGCGAACGTTGTACCACCCAGCGTCGTTACCTGCTTCCTTCCTCGCGCGTCCTCGTCCTTTCGTCTGGGCTATAACGATTTCCGTTTCCTCCTGGGTCATTTCGGAGATTTTCTGCAGGAAAAGCTTTTCTAGAGCTTCTGCCATTAAGACTATGTCATCCCCTGGCTGGAGGAAAACCACATAATATAAATTAGACAAAGTATATATGGAAACAGATGCCTTTCATATAAATATATATTATTAAATTTCTCTCTGGAAATAATTCCAGAGAGAGGACCTGGTATTTTCCCCCTCCTTAGCACTGCTGTTTTCATTAGGGTGCAGCGGAAAGACGTATGGGATACTGTGCCAAGTGCCAACTGCACGGACAAATCCTCACCCAAAAGCCCTTGTATTTTATAGGTAACACCAGATGATGGGCAGAAACATCACCGAGGAGATGTATCGGAGAATAAACCCACACAAGGCGTTACCTGCATGTGGCAAAAGCTGTTTTCTTAATGAAGGGAGGAGGGAAAAGAGGGGAAAAAGTGGAAAAAGAGTTGGATTAACCCAGCCGGTCATTTCCGCCATGCGAGATGCCCCTGACGTGGTGGGTCCCACGGAAGAGGTCTCTCCGTAGAGAGCAAGAAGACCTCAGGACGGCCTTGCAAGGAAATTTTTTCTCTAAAAAAGGAGGTTTTTAAGGAGGAAGTTGAGTGTCGGGAGCCTTTACTTGTTGCTAAATGGGCGTGGAAGGAGAGGACTAAGTGGCGCTTACAGATCCAGAGGAGAAGCCTGTGTTTGCCAAGGTCAAGGCACACAGAAAGGAGGACACCTAGAGAAGATGAGATCTCCTGCCCAGGGGCCTCCTGAAGCAGCTCGGGGGAGAAGAGACAAGAGATATGAAGTTTTGAAGTTGTTTTGTCGCTAGTAATAAAATTTGGCGGAGAGGGAAGGGCAGGCAGCAACAGAACAAGAGTTTGGATGGATGTGAAGATGATAAACCGATGGCCATCGCTGTCACGCCATGGTGACACCAAGAGAAGGCAGTGCCGGCTCTGCCGTGGGCACGAGGAGGGTTAAAACCACGCTTGCCCATGAGACGACGCAGACAAACCTGCCCGGCTGACAGTTTGCAGGCTCCATGAGGTCCACGGAGATGTTTCTTTAGATGATTTTCTGCCTTCCAGCCTGGAGGAAACCGGTGAAGATCAGGGAGGGCAGGGGACACCAGGGAGAAAGCTGGCAGGGGGAAGCCACTGTGGTGGGAGAACGTGGCAGAAGACTTTAAGGTGTATATTAATAATTTGAAGCCTTTAAGAGCCTATTCTCGTTCCAGCTGCATCATCCTGGCTCGAACCAGAAAGGGCAATGGCCAAGGAGATGGTCTTGAAGGACCGAAACTGCTAACGACTTATTTGGAACAGAATAGGAAGGTCTTGTGCAATATTTCTGAGAGGAGGAAGGAAAAAAAGGTCAAAGCACACGAGGGTGAAGCAACGGGGATGGAGAGAAAAGACCTGTGAGACACGAGGGCAGAAACCGAAGGGAAACTGAAACACCTGGGCAAGAGGTGGAAAGGCTGGAGCGGTCGGGGAAAGGAAATGCTGGAGGGGCTGAGGCTCTGACCACGGCTCGCTGACTTCGAGGACGGTGATAAACCCTTAGTTTGCTATTTGCTGTCATTTTTGCTACTTAAAAGATAATGAGCGAGCATCTTGTGCTCAGTACGGCCTGGTGCCACCTCTGGGAACCTTCTGCACCTCTCCAAGGTTCACCATCGCCCCCAGGTTGTGGTGGACCACCGTTTGTGGAAACGCCCTGGGATGCTCCTCACCCCTCCGGATATCCTTTCCTGCACCCCAGGGAGGTTGCACAACTGCTTAAAAAATGCATTTTGGGATGTTTCTCACTGTCTGGAGCGGAATTCTCTACAACCAGGCCAGGGTCAGGTGTGACAAACTCAATGTGCTGCTACGTAAATCCCTGGGCTTTTTTTTCCCTACCAGATTTCAGAATTTCAAACCAGCCTCAAGTCAGCTTCTTAAAAAGAAACAGGAAGCCCAGACCCACTTCTCAAGGATTTGTTTGGTAACGTTTGTGGCTCTGCTTAAGTCAGACACAAAGAAAAATCTTGAAAATTTCCTTTTAAGAAAAAAAAAAAAGGGAGAAATGATGTCTAGACTGATGATATCTGCTAATAATTCTTCCGGGAGGGACAGCAAAGCCAGCCCTGTCTGGTCTTGCTTCTCGGCAGAAGACAAGACGTGCCTGAGCTCCCGTCGCTTTAATCCCATTTGTTCTCCGAAACAAGCCGATTTCGGCAGTCGTTCCTTTTAAGGACCATTGGAACAAGCAACTCCTGCATTTCCGTGCCGGTCCAATGAGGACGCGGAAGATATCCCTCGGAAAAATGCAGATTCAGGGAACTTTTCGTACCTTATTGTAGATGTAGCAGTTTGTAAACATCGTGTTAAAATCCTGGATACATTCTTGAGCGTTCCAGTAGTAGTTATTCTCCAAGCGTTTCTTTATTGTTCCCATATCCATCGGAGTTTTAATTATCTTATAATAATCCTGCAGAGGGAGAAGAGGGAGACGTCATTGTCAGAACAAAAACATCCGCCAAGTTTAAGGACCAGGATTTCTCCCTCCCATCCCTGGACGAGACCCCCCCACACCCAGCAGATATTTAACTGCCAGATTCAGCCCCCACCAGCCTCTCAACTGGGATTTTTAACTAAACAGAAGGACAAACCTTTGGTAGAGAAATAATTTAACCCAAAAATTTCCCAATTCTGGGTTTTCGTTTAAGAACGGTGTGGAATAATTCCTAAAAATCTTACGGGAACCGAATGACCCTTTGCAGGAGGTCACCGGTCAAAGGCAGCGACGGGGAGAATTGGGGAAATCTGATTTATTTACAGCCCCTTAAACGCATCCGGATTAACACAAAAGAAGGTGTGTCTATTTTTAGGCGTAACGCTTAGAGGAAAAAAAAAGGTCTGGAAACGCTGTTGCTATAGAGCTGTCACTCTCCACATGCGACAGGGAGCTCGTTCCTGCCGTGAAGAAATTAAATAGCCTAATGGTCGGGTAATAAATTATATATTTAGAGCTGTAATATCTTAAAGGTAAAACAGCCAAGGAAAGTGGGGGTCAGGCAGAAACACCGCTCTCAAGGGAGGGAGGGAAGAAACCTCTTCTGGTGGGAGCTGGAAGGCTCCAAACCAGCCATGCGGCAGAGGAGATGATGCTGGGCTTTATTATAATATATAATCTATAATTTTTTTCTAGTTCTGTGGGTTTTATTCTAATTCCTCCTGGTGAGGGTGCCCGGGTTGAGGCAGAGAGCAGACAATGGGAATCAGAGAATCACTGAAGTTGGAACAGACCTCTGAGATCATCGAGTCCAACCATTAACCCAACACTGCCAACTCCACCACTAAACCATGTCCCCAGGCGTCATGTCTACACATCCTTTAAATCCCTCCAGGGATGGGGACTCCACCGCTTCCCTGGGCAGCCTGTTCCAGTGCTTGACAACCCTTTCGGGGAAGGAATTCTTCCTAATCATAGGATCACAGAATGGTTTGGGTTGGAAGGGACCTTTGAAGCTCATCTAGTCCAACCCCCTGCCATGAACACCTCCCACCAGACCAGGCTGCCCAAAGCCCCATCCAACCTGGCCTTGAACCCCTCCAGGGATGGGGCAGCCACAGCTTCTCTGGGCAACCTGGGCCAGGGGCTCACCACCCTCACAGCAAAGAATTTCTTCTTCAGATCTCATCTAAATCTCCCCTCTTTCAGTTTGAAGCCATTCCCCCTTGTCTTATCACTACATGTCCTTGTAAAAAGTCCCTCCCCAGTTTTCCTGGAGCCCTTTTAGGGACTGGAGGGGGGCTCCAAGGTCTCCCTGGAGCCTTCTCTTCTCCAGGTTGAACCCCCCCAACTCCCTCAGCCTGCCCTCACAGCAGAGGGGCTCCAGCCCTCCCAGCATCTCCGGGGCCCTAAATATCTAATCTAAACCTCCCCTGGTGCAACTTGAGACCGTTCCCTCTTGTCCTCTCACTTGTTACTTGGGAGAAGAGTCTGACACCCCCCTGGCTACACCCTCTTTTCAGGGAGTTGTAGAGAGCGATGAAGTCTCCCCTCAGCCTCCTCTTCTCCAGGCTACCCCAGTTCCCTCAGCTGCTCCTCAGAAGTTCTCCAGACCCTCCTTGTGCTCCAGACCCCTCACCAGCTCCACTGCCCTTCTCTGGACACGCTCCAGCACCTCAATGTCTTTCTTGCAGTGAGGGACCCAACACTGGACACAGCGCTCAAGGTGGGGCCTCACCAGTGCCCAGTACAGGGGGACGATCACTGCCCCAGTCCTACTGGCCATACTATTGCTGATACAGGCCAGGATGCTGCTGGCCTTCTTGGCCACCTGGGCACACTGCTGGCTCATATTCAGCTGGCTGTCGACCAACACCCCCAGGTCCCTTTCCACCAGGCAGCTCTCCATCCACTCCTCCCCAAGCCTGTAGCGTTCACGGGGTTGGTGTGACCCAAGTGCAGGACCCGGCACTTGGCCTTGATGAACCTCACACTGTTGGCCTCAACCCAAGGATCCAGCCTAGCAAATCCCTCATTAGAGCCTTCCTGCCCTCCAGCACATCAACACTCCTGCCCAACTTGGTCTCATCTGCAAACGTACTGAGGGTGCGCTCAATCCCCTTGATTTCCTGCAAATTAACTTAAAATCGGTGTCATTTATGAAACGACTCTTGTGTTACCGACAGCGCTGCAGCACATGAGGCGCAGCGCCCGTCTGAGTACTCAGATGCTCCATGAAAGGCTCCAAGCATTTTCATCTCCAAAAAAGACTCTGCTGATAAAGCAGCGGAGATCAAGCAAGGGTTTAAGCAAGGCAGAGAAAAACGTGCTGGGCTTCGGGGAGCATTAAGTCAGAGCCCGAGTCACCAGGTGATTTGCTTAATAATTTTTAATGCTTAATAATTTTTGGTGCTTAGTAATTTTTAGTTCTCCATGTCCTGGCAAAAAGAGGAGGGTGGAAAGAGGCAAAGCAGTAGCTGAGCCACTGGAGATTCCTCCTTGTGTGTATTTTCTAAAAGATCACAGAATCATTTATGTTGGAAAAGACCCTTAAGACCATCGAGCCCAACCATTGGATCATCGAGTCCAACCATTAGATCGAATCCAACATTAGATCACTGAGTCCAATCATTGGACTATCGAGCCCAACCATTTGACCATCGAGTCCAACCATTGGATCACTAAGTTCAACCATTAGATTGAGCCCAACCGTAAGAGATGGATTCTGTGATTCCAGGAGAAGGCACCAGACCCAAACGGTCTCACTCCTTCCACCGAGAACCATCTGGTCTCTCGCTCTCTACTTACAGGGAGGTTCAGCTTGACGGCGTCCACGGGCTGCTGGAAAGGCCACGCAAACTGGTGCTTCCATAGCGTCTTCAGCACCACCTTGAGCAGATACTGCAGCTGGTTGGTCATTCGCTTGGGTTTGTTGGGGTTGGAGGTCTCCGGTGGAGGGGGATTAACGCCTACAGCACTGCCTTGTTGGGGTTGAGCCTGTGACTGCGTCGTAGACATTTGGGTGGTTTCCAGTCCATCCCCCATTACCGGCAAATTTCTCAGTCTCGTTCCAGGGCCGCTCTCCGCCGACATGCTATTGATCCCATTGCATTCCTCACCGGACACCCTGCAAACAAGGAGAAGGGAGAGGAGGTCACTTCAACCAGCTTTTGGTACAAGGCACTGCTTAAAATTAACCCGGCGCACATCTGCCAGACCAGCTCAGGCAACTGGACCTTGCGCCCCGCTCGCTTAGTGACAGCGTTGCTTTGTCCCAACAGATGATGTCAGCATTCTGTATCCCAGGGTAAGAAAGGATATTCCAAAGCAATTTGTTGTCTCTTCCACGCCAGCTGGCGGCATCGCCTCTCTGCTCCTTAGCAAGTGTTTTATCCCTGTTCTTGCCTCACCTGGTCAATGAGGAGTCCAATGTTCTCCATAAAGAGCCTTCGTTACCTCTAAACGAGGCACTAATGAGCAAAACGCTGCTCGCTCCTGGCAATTACCAATTTCAGCTCCAGGGTTGGGTTCGCCAGCACCGGGAAGAGAAGTTACATTGGTGTTGGCCAACTTTTAGCTCCAGCTAAAGGAGCGCAGGGTGACATGTTTATCTCCTTTCAGCTTCACCCACCCCACACCATGGGTCAAGCTCACCCCAATTTCATGCCAAAGTCTGTCTTTTAGGTGAACACGTCAGCTGAACCATGCAGTGGACAGACCCACATTTAATTCACGCTCTCTGCTTTCGGTAGATAATTTAGGTAGATAATAAATTTAGATAGACAATTTAGGTAGACAGTCTTTAGGTAGATAAGTTTTAGGTAGCTAATAACTTTAGGTAGTTAATCTAGGTAGCTAATCTAGGTAGATAATCTTTAGGTAGTTAATTTAGGTAGATAATCTAGGCAGATAATAACTTTAGACAGTTAATTTAAGTAGATAATCTTTAGATAGACCATCTACATAGATGATCTTTAGGTACACAGTCTTTAGGTAGATAATACAGGCAGATAATCTTTAGGTAGATCATCTTTAGGTAGACGATCTTAAACAATCTAGGTAGATAACCTCAAGGTAGATAACTCAGGGAGATAATTTAGATAGATAATCTTTAGGTAGCTGATTTAAATATAATTCTGAAGACCAGAAACCTGGGAAAAAAGTTTAGGTCTTTAAACTAGATTTG
>VYZM01004936.1:0-25468 GCA_013398915.1 Dromas ardeola
TTCCTCAGGGGTCAGTACTGGGGGCAGCATTATTTAACATCTTTGTCAGCAATATGGANTTAACATCTTTGTCAGCAATATGGACAGTGGGATTGAGTGCACCCTCAGTAAACTGGCCAACAACACCAAGCTGTGTGGTGCAGTTGACACGCTAGAGGGAAGGGATGCCATCCAGAGGGACCTTGACAGGCTTGAGAAGTGGGCCTGTGCAAACCACATGAAGTTCAACAAGGCCAAATGCCGGGTCCTGCACGTGGATTGGAGCAATTCCAAGCACAAATACAGGCTGAGAGGAGATGGACTGAGTGGAGCCCTGAGGAGAACGTGGGGGTGTTGGTTGATGAGAAGCTCAATATGATGCAGCAAAGCACTCTTGGATGCCTGGAGGCCAAACATATCCTGAGCTGCACCAAAAGCATGGCCAGAAGTTTGAGGGAGGTGATTCTGCCCCTCTACTCAGCTCTTGTTAGACACCACCTGGAATACGGCATGCAGCTCTGGGGACCCCAACATAAGAAGGGCATGGACTTGTTGGAGCAGGTCCAGAGGAGGGCCACAAAGATGATCAAAGGGCTGGAGCACCTCTTTTATGAAGACAGGCTGTCTTCATAAGCAGTAACAGTATAAAAAAGATAAAGGGTTGTTCAGCCTGGAGAAGAGAAGGCCCCGGGGACACCTTATGGCAGAGTTCCAGTATCTGAAGGGGGCCTACAGGAAAGCTGGAGGGTGACTTTTTACAAGGGCATGTAGCAATAGGACAAGGAGTAATAGCTTTAACCTTGAAGAGGGTAGATTTAGATTACATATAAAGAAGAAACCCTTCCTTATGAGGGTGCTGGTGAGGCACTGGAACAGATTGCCCAGGGAAGTTGTGGATGTCCCATCACTGGAAATGTTCAAGACCAGGCCGGATGGGGCTTTGAGCAACCTGGTCTAGTGGGAGGTGTCCCTGCCCATGGCAGGGGGGTTGGAACTAGATGATCTTTAAGGTCCCTTCCAACCCAAACCGTTCTATGATTCTATGATATTTATGCCAGTTTTTCTATATACATGGAATAATTCTGAAAAATAGTTTTTACTAGTAAAACTGTACCATTTCTTGGCCCACCTAACTAAAGCAGTCTCACAGTTCGTCTCTTTTTTTTTTTTAATCATTTAAGTAAATTCACATGGTATGAGAAAAAAAGACTTAGAGAGTTCAGTCCAGTCGCCCATTTCAGATGGTCAATGCTAACATCACATATGAATACAAAGATCTAAAGGCCTCCAAAATATTGTAATACTTTTTTCCATGCCCCCCTTGAGTTTAGTTGGACATACTATCATGACCTTAAATAGGATTGGCACATCACTGGTTTAATACATCTAAAGCAGCTTTGCATCAGTATAACTGTGAAGATAATGGCTTATCAAAATAGTGCTACAGATCCAAAATAGTTCCCAGTGTTGGGAGTCAATGATTCAGTTTTATGATCTCTTGGATGATTGTCATGAGTAAGATTTCATGCTTACCTTGCAAGTTTGAAAGCAAAGTCTTGATTCTTTCCCTTAAAAACAAGAATCAGGGGAGATGCTTGGACACTGCTAAGGAATGTTGCTAGTACTTTCTCGGCAGGAAGACTGAAAATCCAGGATCTGACAACCAAAAGACACTTCCTTCTCCTATGAAAGCCCAACATGAGATCTATACTCTTTTTTACCACTTAAAGTGAGGAGTGGGACTTGTACTCCTTCTTCCTGGTCTGAGACCCTCCTAAAAGACCAATCACTGGAGCCAGTGGAACTGCATTCAGTGCAATACTAGCTTTTGTAATCTTTGATCTAGTTCAATAGGAGTTATAATGCAGCTTGTTTTCATAAAACAACAAAAAAAATTTTAAATGCTCCTAATTTCAGAAGTTCAGCATGTCAACGGATGGATATTTGCATCTAACAGATGGGAAACAAGCTATTTTTCACATTAAGCTACCTCTGACCGATTAGACTTCAAGACACTTAAAACATTGACCATTTAACCTGTAAGTCAATTCTTGTTACCATTGTGATAATGTTTCCTTTCCAAGATTAAAGTAATTTCATTTGAAATACTCAGACAAGTGACAGCAATTATATATTTCAAATATAAAATCTCTTCTACAACAGAAGCTGTGTTTATTAGAATATTTATGCTCTAAGCCATACTGAAACTGCTCCTACCATAATTACGCAAGTGTGATGCAAGAAAACCTCACACATTAACACAGATGCCAGTCACCACAGCAGCTGTTGCAAGGATGAATTCCTGCCTTCTACAAGTAAGACATGGGCTGGTGATCCCATTTTCTTGCACATTAGCATAAAAAAAACAAATATACCTAAAGCAAAAAGACACAATTACCTAATGACAGAAGCAAAAGAGCTCCTTGATTATGCACACAGAGCCATCTGAGAAATAATGTTTGCTTTTGTAGCACCCCAAGAGCTACAGAGTTTTCCTAACTGCTCTCTATATGAAGTTCAGAAGTACAGCTTTAAAAAAATGCTACTAACTTCTCCTACAAGTCAGCTTGTTAGAAAACAAAAAATATTTAAATAGTGAATTATTTAATTACAAACACTATCCTCTCCCTCTGCCCCCTCCAGATCTTTCTCTCCTTGTTTTCTCACCTGTGTGTTAGCAGATGGCATATAGATTGTATGCCATAGGTATGTAACTATTAAGTCATTTGAGGAAATCTTATGTACTTTTTCTAGGAGGTTGATTGTACTGTCCACTGGTGAGGCTTTTATAGCGTCAACATTTGTGACACCCAATCAGTTAGTGAGCAAATGTTGCCACTAGTGTACGTGATTTACAAGTGGGTGAAGCATAGAGTTTACAACATTGATTTAGTTTTAGATTTGTTTTCAAGTTACAAAACTCATTCAGCCGTAGTAGAATCAGCCCACATTTTAAAATCTAAAAGTAATCTACAGCACTGCACCATGTTTAGGGATTTAAATCTTCCATGTAAATAAAGCAGGAGATTTACTACCCTAGAGACAACTCTTTCACATAAAGCAAATGGGAAGTGCCCAATGTTAGAGAAACGCAGCATAGTGAATACAATGAAGTCATGGGTGGACAGTACAGGCAAACATTCTAATAGGATAAAAATTCAGACTTAGTTACAACAGTATATAAAAACTAAAATAAAGGCTGTTATACAATCCATAGCAAGCCAAACATTCTCTCATGTAACCAGTCCACATCATGTTTATTGTTGAGTATATTAACTGAAAATTGAATAATTCAGACAAGCTGATTTTTGGCATTTGAATTTTGGGAGCCATACGATTTATTTACTATGCATTTGTTAAGGTATTTTTCATTCTATCCCTCAAAGGTATTAGCACAAAAATCTTTCAAGAAAGAATTTAAAAGGCCCTTACAGAAGAAATGAAAAAGCTCCATCAGCACAAGTATTTGACAAATAGAAATTAATGAACTATTATTTAACTTCATCACAAGTGTCAGAGGTCTAAAACAACAATGCTTAATTAAGATGATGTGTGCCCCGAGCCTTCTCCCAGGAAACTGGTGAATCACAGCAGATTTCCTTCCTTGCCAAATATATTCACGGAATTATATGAACACATCTGTTAAAAATATATGAATGACATGAAGTCTCCTGCTGTTAATTCAGATTGATTACTTGTTAAACATCATTAAATGAGGCAGGAGGGAGGTTGTTAACTGTTGTTTACATTAGGAGATATAAAATAATGGGGGGAAAGCAGTTGTGGCATTTAAAGAGAGGCTGAGGTACTGTTTGAACAGAAAAGTTTATACATGTGAGATGAAACACATGATATAACTGTAACAACACTAATGTTTCTCTTTCTTTTTTTACTCTTGTGTGCCTACTGATTTAACAGGTTTCAGTGCCTGAATAATATAAACCAGGCATGGTGGACCCTTTGTTATTTCTGACAAGAGATAAATTATATTCTCCCATCATTGAGCAATGACTGCTTCTAAATCCTATTACTTCACTTACTGCCTGTTTACAGAAATAAATGCATTACTAGATGAAACACACTCCTGAAAGTACATTGCATCTAACTAGAGAAATGTTTTCTACAAATTTTGCCTCCTGTATACATTGCCCTTCCTTTGAATCTCAGAGCCAGAGGGAATCTAGCCAACTGAAATTGAAACAGTGTAAACCCGAAATAATAGTCAGATCAGGTCTTTTATTTCAATTTATGTTTTTTGTTTGGTTGTTTTTTTTTTTTTTTTTTTTTTTTTTTTTTTAATTTTACTTTTTTTTTTTTTTTAAAGTTTTTCTNTAAACTTACCATGATTTTGCCTGTTAAATGACTACTTCTTTCTGGGCTAGATCTCAGAAGCCTTCCAGGAAAACCCTAGCTTCCAATCTTGGAATTGTTTATCCAGAAAGCTCTGAACCAGGAAATCCGTTTTAGGAACACAGCTATTGTTACTGCAACTCCAACCTCTTGAAAGAGCGGCACCTCCACAAGTGGAATTAATATTACCTTTAACTGTTGAATTTTAGGCATAGTGTTTTCCTGTCTTCTGACATATTATCAGCAAAATTTGTTTGTCTTTCTTGAGAGTTAATCAACTTCTTGATTAGTAAAGCTTGACACTTTAATCTTATCTGCTCATCTCAAAACACTCTTGTTCCTGCACTTTGAAATTAAAAAGGTATAGGGAGTTGGAAGGGAAGATAGCAAGATAGCATCGAGAAATGTCAAGAGACAGATACCCCAAGAGAGATTTTCAGCTAGCAAAAGCATGCAGCTTCATGGATTGCAATAGAACTGTTCTGATTTAAACCAGTTGAGAATGGCCTTATAATTACAATTGTATCCATTTAGAAAGTCAGTATTATGACTACTTCTCTTCTCTCACCATCTTTGTCCAAAATAAAAATTCTTTACAGTTACAAATGGGGTTTCACTTAAACACAATCCCTTCAAACAGTGACATAATTAGAAGTGTTTTTTGCTAAAAAGTGTTCTTCTCTTTGTCCTATAATTCAGGCAGTAACATCTGTATAATTAAACTAGAATGAAAACTGTCAAGCTATCAGAATGACTTTTCTGTTAAACACTGGACCAAAACATTAAAAATCTCAAACCAGGGCAAAAGCTAATTTGTGACCTTATTGCACTTGGGGGGAGGGGGGTGGGCAACTGACAGGAGAGACTCAATAACTCAGTAAATGAGTCCTCCCTAACAGGAAATTCATTAATCATCTTTCATTCCCCTCCCAACCCACCCCAGATGAATGCATTAATTTATTCAGAGCTCATAGACCCTAAGTTATGAACTCTCAAAGTCACTGAAGGGCAAGTTCCACATTCAGGAGAATGAGCTGGAACAGAAGATAGATGGTAGGTAAATGAATTTATACCACATGCTTAGAGGAAATGAACAGTATCAGCTTTGTATGCAACATACACCTATGTCTACAGTGACAACTTTCAAAAAAAAGCTACCACCACAACTGAAAAAGGGAACAGATAAGGCTTAGGGAAGAAACACAACTTCTAGAAGAGATCCAGAGTTTCAGGAACTACACTGTTTCCCAAAATTAACTCAAACATCTACTGTTGGTTTGTTGTTTTTTTTTTTTAATTACTTGGCAAGTTTTACCATTACTGTTTCTTGATTCCTATTATATTTGGATATCTGTGTTTTCATGATACAGACTGAAACCCTGTAAGAATTTTAAGGTTAAAAGATTTAAAACTCAAAGAATTAACACTTCTATTTAGAAACCTTCCTACCCACCCACCTCCATTTTTGCTGTGCTTTAGCATTAAGCAAATGAAGATAAAGGCAACATAAACTATACAATTTAAAACTGGAACAAATTTTTCTTTAAAATTCCAGTAGTTTTATCACCGGCTTTAATTATTCAAAGTTAACTCCATGATCACAAAATTATTGAATAAATACACAAAATGAAAGGTTGATTAAGCATACATGTCAAGAATTATTGAATTAATCATCATACAGAGACCAATACCAGGTCTATACATCATTTAAATAAAGTTCAAACTCTGGATTATGTATTAAAAGAAGTTTTGAGTCAGAGCTACTCTAAGATCTCAGGATGAGGAAGTGTCTCTTCCAACAGGTACAGCATTCACAGACCTGGTAATGAAACCAACTGCATGCTCTTTTAACGTCCATAGAAAGAAGATAATTAACAAGATGCGTCTTCAGGCTCAAGGGAAGAAAAACAAAGTCAAATGATGCATAGTTAAGCCTGTTAGTTCAGAATTCCACAGCCATGATATTCTTTTGAACACCAACAAACTAACTAAACTTATTCACCCAAGTTTTTGATGTTTGTTTCAAAGCAGTAGTTAAAGCAGTACGTCACAACACTGAGTAGTATTTATTAAATCTCAATTTAAAATATTAATTACCATGAGTTGCCAAGGAGAGTGGAAATGCAACACGGGCACATTAAACATAAGCCCGCTGAAATTTTTCCTAGTATGATTTATTTTCAATCTGTAAATACACCACCTTGTAAGAGTCTTGGGGGCTTCTTTTGCTCTTTAAAACTTGAAGCATTATCCTTATTGCTTCATATTTACTTATATCTGTGCAAAAAGTAAAAAAATTTTATACACAAACTTAATATGTCCTTCTGTGGAATATCATTAATGAAAAGCCCATAATGCAGATTCCTGATAGATAGGAGTTTGAGCCATAACTGTCTCACTAAGGTAGAGGGAATTTCACTAATTAACTCCACAATGGAATTTTGCCCTCTGATTGAAATCATGGTCACTTCAGGAAGCAAACCACTATCTGATTAACACTATCTGATTAACTGATTAACCTAGATTCTTCAAAGAAAAGTCTCAAGGTCTATTGTGAATTATTTTAATACCTTAACTTTTTGCTCCCCATGTTTTCTTTTATTACTGTATCCTGGAAAACTACTGTTGACTATGAAGTAGTAGCTCTAATTGTTTTCATCTTTTTATTGACTGTTCTGGAATCTCATAAAAAAATCACTCATGACTGTGCTCCAAAATCATGGGTTTGCTCTATAAAAGATAAAAAAAACAATTTTGAATATCAAGCTAGGAAAAGGATAGTAGAATTTTGTAGTGTACACAAGTCCCTTCAGACAGACACAGTTTCCTTATTCAAGATGTGGGGAATATGATTTGAATCTTAGCCTAAAGGGAGTTGAATTCAGGTCTCTCCCCTCCTTAGCTCTACCTAGGCTGGTATAAAGGATGTATGTTTTCTAAAGAACAGCTTCTGGGAACAAATCCTACTTTTTTCTCTGGAGAGTGAAGGAAAAGGGGGGAAAGTCTCTTTCTCCTTCAGTAGAAGATCTATAAATTGTGAGCCTGAAATAGATAATTGTAACCCCTTTCAGTTCAGAGAAAGGTGACTAAAACCTGAAGAGACGCTTAGTTTATAGCATATCGTGACAGAGTTTCCACATCATTCAGTTAAGCAGTCCTTGCTCAATGCATGGATTTTCATGTCTCTAACTTCCAAACGTTTTACCTTACGTATATGAAGTCTAAGCATCAAACAGCTCTCAGCCTCGCTCCAGTCAGCTAAAAGTAAAATGTTATAGCCCCTAAATCTTACATACTTAAGAGTATGTCTTAAGATGCTCTTACAGTTTCTTACATGGACACAATATTTTTTCATATTTTGAGAAAGGAATACAAATAAGTTTATGGTTTAATATGGATGCTTTGAACGCTTATTAACATTGACAGCTAAAGAAGCAGTTTTCAACAACAAAATATAGAAGAAGGAAGCAAATTTCAAATGCAGGTGAGCAAAACAGTGTTTACAATGGTTACATAAGTATTTTGCAAGAAAAACAGACTAACAGAATCTCCTCTACTACCTAAATTCATAGTATATATTATATGGAAAACTTATTTATATGTAAAATGGGATGGAAATTGCTGCATCAAAGATCTAGTTATATTGCAAAGTTACTAATATAAAATACATGGAAATATACATCGGAGACACTTCATAGGTACTCCTGTTAACTTCACCTAAATATAGTTGTTTGATTGCTGATGCAAATTTTTGCTTTGTTTTTGTCATGCTTTCATATACAGAAAAAAGACGTGGAGGCTAAGTGACTAAGTGAAAGTAGTAGCCCTATCCAAAATAATAGGGAGGAAAACAAAGGAAATAAAAATTACTTTTCAAGTGAACATTTTTGTTCCTAGAATAAGGTTGCTTACAAAAAGTTCTACATCTCTGGAAAAAGAATATGGGAGAAAGTTATCTACAACAATGGAGACTGAATCTAGACACACAATTCAAAATGAAAGAGTATTTGAACTTACAGAAATTATTTCCAGAGAAAATGATTGATCTAATGGTACTTCATGAAATAACAATGATAAAGATGGACTTCTCTTTGTTGGAAATCATCACAAAGTAAACTTCATAGGCTTGAATTCCCCATTATGCTTTGCATATTATTTCAAATGAAGAATGCAATTGCATTATGAGCTCAGTAGATATAAATTAAACATACTGTTTCTGAGCATACTGCTATCCTTAAACAAGTCAACTATTACATATCACACAGTCAAAATAGCATAAGATAAGACAACTTGCTTGGACGTTGTTGAAAAAACATGGCCTTAAAAGTTGTATTTTTTAAAAGTGGTATTCAGTAGCATGGATTTTCTGACAGAACTGCAATATAAAGATGTATTTTTGAGCAGAATTTCATATTTACTGAGTCTAACATGGCAGGATCCTCCTGTAAAGAATTTAAGTGTGAACTTACATGTATAACTAATCCTAGTGAAATACTGAAACTTCTTCTGTATATCCTTAAGTTCCACAAAGCCTCCTAGCCATTTCCAAAGTCCCTAATGAAAACAATGCCATCTACACTTCTGAAGGATTTCAATTTTAGAATATTTATTTTCTAAGTGCTTTATAAATATGAAAGATATGCTCAGATAGTCCTTCTCCTAATCATTTGGAAGGGCAAAATGTCACACCTGATTCTCTATTTCCTCATGTTTTGTATAGTTTTGTAAAATACTGCTGAATCATTATACCCTGTTTTACATTGCTGCTGCAGACTAGAGGTTTTACCACAGTAGGGGAAAAAATGATCAAATCCATTCTCTCTACAATGAGAAGTGCTATAACACACACAGCTAGGGAAAAGCAAAATAGGAATTGACTGAAATTTATAATCCTCTTGAAGTGATAGCACTTACTCAGCTTCACATAAGAATAAAACATACAAATGTTGTAAATTGAATGCAGTATCTAATAAATATAACAGTTTGTTTTATCACTCTCAGAAAGTGATAAAGGCTACAGATCTGCAAAGTAAAAAGTGAACCTCCCTTTTATTAATGACAATAAATGATCGCTCCATTTTAACTGTCACTTAATCAAATATTAACAGAAACAAAATACACCAAGAATTTCTACATTGAACAAAACCTTCCCTCCCTTTCACACCCCTATCCCCCAAGAAAGGAGAACTTCAGATGCACAGCAAGAAGAAACAAGGCTGTTAAGAGCTCAGAAGCCTGCACCAAGCCAGAGCAGAGGAAGGCATTTCAAGCTCACTCCACTACACTACTGACACCTGGTAATACTGTTGCAGCAATCAAAGATCCTAAACTCAAACAGTCCATTTTTCCACTGTTGCAACGCCACAGTCGTCAGGATCCATACAGCAATGAGGAACAAATTTGGAGATCATCAACATTGGACCACTGAAACAGGTTCTGTCAATGAGAATAGTATAGAAATGCACAATTATGCACAGTTAGACCTTTTAAAGAGAAGGAACTATCCCACACAGACATTCAGATTTCTCTGCATAACAGAAAACGAAAAACAAGTAACAGAAGCCAAGCTACATGGGTCCAAAACAGGCCCACTTGAACTCTGTATCACAGCTGTAACATGCTAGCAAGGATCAATCACCACTGCTTTTCATCTCACCACACAGCCTCCAACATCTGCAGTTGTGATCTAACAGACTTGTGGGAAACAGACAGTTCTGAGCACCAGCACAAAGTACCTGGGCTGACACTAGTTAAACCCAGCACATATTTAAAAGATGCACAGCTACCACACCCTCTTTGCCAGAAAACTAAGCTGTCCCCTCACATAGCAATCAAAGCAATCAAAAAACACCATGCTCTGATGGTACTGACAGGTAAGAAATGGTGTATCAGCATCAATGAAAATTATAATAAATTAGAGGTACAGCACCCAGAAAGCACTAATCACGGTGTCCACTGCAATTTTTAGTCTTTCACAGTGCCCAAAACCAGAAAAATACCATCACATTCAGCAACAGAAATCATAATCACAAAGACATTACATTCCAGTCTATGAAAAACTATCAACTTCAATTTCGTGCACTTCTCATAACAAAAATCCTCACCATGTCACTGTAATAACATAGTTTGAACAAAAGCTCTGTTCACGACATAGGTGTAGCACTCAGATTACCAGGTGATATAAAGTTTTTTACCTCCTTGAAATTACGCTGGTCCATACCAACATTGCTGCCACTGCACAGTTACAGATAAATGTCTACTGAGCATTATCCTGTAACTCACAGTGATTTTCTGAACTCAGAGGATGTAAAATACAGAATTCACAGCTTAGGATGCAAACTCATGATCGGCCTTAACCACAACAACTCTCCACTGTAAGTCAGGACTAAAATTAGTTTGTGTCCCAGCATATAACCTGGTCTATTCAAAAAATGATAATGAAATGACAAAGGGCCTAATTTTACTTTCACTGAAGTCAGTAGCAAAACCCCCACTGATTTCAATAAGAGCAAAAGCCAGCACTAGATCTCCAAAAATGGTTATTATTCTCTTCAGAGCACCATATGCATTTCCTATCAACCCCCTGCAGAAAGATGACAGTCTCTCAGCTTTCCAATAATATAGCCTTATAGAAAAGCATCTCAGACTGCCAGCACTAACCTAATGTCTATGACCGCCTGAGGAATACATTTTGACTTCAGCATATAACCCAAAGAAGAGAAAAGAATCAAGCCCTATGGAAGGAGAAAGAGGCATACCAGCAGAAATGACTCAATAATAACCTTGCAGCTAACAAAAAAAAAGTCACTGCCATATTTTAAGGAAATCTTATACAAGCATCCATTCACACACAATAAACATCTAAGAGTCACAGAATAATATTTGCTTTTGTATACACAAGCAGTTACTTAGATATTTAGCAGGAAATTGCTATTAGAAGTGACATAAAAATAAGAATTTCAATCAAATGGAAAACTATATTCTCAAAGTGTTGCAGGAATCCATTTTGATCCTCTCTGGGTTAAAAAAAAAAAAGGAGTATGAGAGCACTCTGTTACACAGTTAAAACAGCTTTCTGTATGTTTAAGCATAAAAATTGCATGTGGCTTTTTTGGAATTGCAGAAGAAAGAAATGCCACTGACTTCTGAACAGAAAAAAAGAAGGCATTAAAAAGTAGTTATGTAGTTAATAGTCTTTTCATGAGAATTAACAAAGGTAACAAGACAGAACCAGCACTCTTCAAGTACCTTTCCTCTTCAAGTCATTTAGAAGCAGTCAGAGTCAGCATAAGTATTTAATTAATAAACACAGTGTAAAGGAAAGGCTAAAGATCATCTTCATATGCTCAGGCACTCTAGTCCTGATCACAGTATGTGGTTTGAAACCTATGCTATACCAAATTCAGTAAGAATCTACTAATTATGCCTTCCTCTTAAGTGAGCTGACAGCACACCTGGCGGTCTTTGCAGGAACAAGCTTCAAACAGAGAGCAATAGCACCTGATTCCCAGTGTACAGGCTGGAATTCAGTTAAAGTTGCCTTCCTGCTACACAGTAAAGAGCAACTTCACCTCAGTAGCTACAGGTGCTACTTATTGGTCTGGTGATGAAGGCATTCTTCTAGGAAGACACACATGGGACCTGAAACTGGGCTTTCCAATTCAACAGTTGTTTGCACAGAAATCAAGAGATCACAGAAGGATTACCACTTGAAATGTGAAGCTCTGTCCAGATTGCCTGTCATTCCTTTCGTAGTGCGAGCAAATTCACCAATGAAACTGTACAGAAATGCAACAGACATCCAGTTCTACATGCAACATTTTATACCACCTTTGGATCTCCACTTGGAAATAAGCAAAAACAGGCAAGAGTTCAGTATCAAAAAAAACCAAAACAAAACAAAAACAAACAAAAAACAGGGCTACTGAAAAACAGACTTGAATCCAGAGGACACAGGACCATTGCTACCTGGCCACAGCAGAGGCAATACAAACCCTTAACATATCTCCTTTGGAAAGAGAAAACCTTAATACTTTAGTTACTGTTCAGCTAATTAATCCATGCTACTGACAGCACTCATGAAAGCTTCTGCAGCAATATCACATATACACATTTCTTACTTTTCTGTATCAACAAGAGATCATCACAGCACCTTGCTGAAACATCCTTCTGCACTGGGGCACTCTTAGCCCTGAGACATTGTACATTTTGCATGTTTCCTAACTTATATAATTGCAATATAGATGCCGCTATTTTTCTCTTTTGTTGCTGAACAAGATGAAAAAGATAAAGCAGTTTCCCTTTCTTGAGCAGCTGCTTCACAGAACACCACAGGTAGAAAGATAACTTAATTCCATACAATTTTTATAGAAGTGAATTACTAAACAAATCAAGTTTCTCCTCAAAATATGAAATATGGATATCAAATAAAGAGGAATTCACAAGTAATTTGCAAGTACTGTACCGCCCTCTGCAGTCAACGTCTAAGTTCTGCAAATACATCTGCAAAATGAACGTGTGCACATTCCTTGTGAAGATCAGTAGTAGGTCAATAATAAAACCTCTACAACTTGAAACCCAGCAGAAGTAACATTTTTATGATATTGTCTTACTTGGAATCATGGGAACACAATACAGAAACTTTTTAGTTCTTACAAATGCTCTGCATATTAAAGGATGTGGAAATGTATGTTTTGCTGCTGTTTCAGAATGAGTCAGATTCCTCAAAGATACTACTGACATTTACTTACTTGGAACTTGACAGAAATTTGCAATGCCCCATCTGAGATTTTTTTTCTGGTTACTTCTAATAAATACCCAAAATAAACCACATTTTTTAAAAGTTACATTAACTGATCCATCAATGACAGAGAAGTATATTTTAGAGTTCAGGTATTGCACTACTTTAACACAACATATAACCTTAATAGGGCATTTTGCTGAGACTAGATATGTGTTTAACTTTACTCAAACAGTAAAAGTTCTTCACTGATTTAATTATGAGCAATTAAGAAGACTATTCATGTGAGCAGATTTTACACACACGATGAGGGCTCTGGATAGTAACATAACTTCAAACACCTGTTCAAGTAGATAGCACTGTAGCACATAATACCTGATGGGACTACAAAAACATACAACACCCCACTACTAGATTTCTATAAAGCAAGTCACAAGTATCTAAATTAATAAAAGGTAGCAGGTTTTTCCTCTGTAATGTAACATTTGTCCTTCACATTTTAGTGTTTGAATACTATTGCAAAGAGAAGCAACTCACATTATGGACAGCTGCCTCCTTAACACTGATACTATCACACGGCAAAACTGTTTTCTATCAGAACCTCTTCATTCCAACTTAACTTAAATCTACTTTTTTCCTTGGATCTGTGAATACAATTTTTTAAAGCAATTTTCAGATTTTACAAAGTTTTTCTCCTCTTAAAAGAAAAAAATCTTTGTACAGTGTCACATATCACCACTAAAATGTAGATTAAACTGCATTTACTACCACATGCAATGAAAGGGGTGAAGGTAAATTAAGGCCGCTTATTCCTTTTTCAGTCAAAATTAAGCTTCTGAAGATCCATTTTTCTGCTCTCAGCAAAGGTCTGAGGGATTCTTGTACCGCAAGCATTCAAGACAGAGTACTAACAGCGCTTCATGATTTGTGGGTCATAATGAAAGGAAACAAGCAGGGTGTGAAAACCCCTTTAGAAAAAGAAGAAAGAGCTCGGGCTGCTTGCTGGGGTTTCCCACCCAGCAAACCCACCAGATCCGCTGGGCCGGGGTCAGCGAGGCCGGCAGGACGGCCCCCTCGAGGGCGGTTTCCTTCGGGTCCCCCCACAGCGACAGCCCCCTCAGGGAGCCGCTGAGGGGGGCTGACAGGGGCGGCGGCCCCCTCAGCAATCGGGCCGTTCTCCGGGCCAGCCGCTGCTGCTCGGCGTGGGGCGACGCGAAGGGGACACCCCGGAGCCGGCAGCCTGGGCGGCTTCCCCCAGGCGCGCGCGCGCTCGCGCGGCGCCGCCAACGGTTTCAACCGCCGGCCTCAGCGCGCGGGGCGCCGCCAACGGTTTCAACGACCTCCCTCAGCCCCACCGCTCCCTCAAGGGTCCTAGCTCTAGCGCGCTAGGACAAGCCGCTGCCCCGTCCCGACAGAAAACCCGCCGCCGTCCCACCCCTTCCGGCACCGCCCCGACGGGCGTCTCTAGCAACGGCGGCCCGTTTACCTCGGCGACGCTCCGCCCCGCCGCGTCCCGCCGGCGTCAGCCGTTGCTGCGCGACGAGCGGAGCCGACGGCGGCTGAAAGGCAGTTTGGTGCCCCCAGCTCGGCCCGGACCCCCCGAGCCAGGCCGTCGGTGAGCTTGAATGAGACCTTTACCAGCCTCAGCAGTCGGAACGGGGCTCAGCCTCCTGTGAAGACCAAGGGATAAGGTAAGGGCCTGATCAGCCACCAGGACTGAGAAGAGTCATCAGCCACAAGCACCCGACCAAGACCCCTGCCAAGCACAGGACCAAAGAGGAGGTGCTGGCCAGACCAGTGCACCAGGACGAGCACCGAATCAATCACAGACCCAAAATCAACACCTCTGTTATCCACGGGGAGCAGAACAAGGTTCTTAGAAGCTACAGGTGCCAGAAATAAACATCAGCCAGAGATACGCACTGGGACAAGACTCTCATCAGACACAGGAGGCAAGGCACAGCATGTACCAGTCACATACACTAGGAGTGGACCCTTACCAAACACTGGAACCAAAAAGTGCCTACCCGACATACGCAGTAGGACAAGATCCCTATGAAGCCTATGAACGTGGGCATGGCCCCTATCAGCCACATGAACCAGGTTATGGTCTTTATCAGCCAGGATACACTCCATATGATGATCAGATACCTGATCCCAAATCTCAAATGCTGGCAATTCAGAATGCAAAAGCCTATTTACTGAAGTGCAGCACAACATCTGGCCTGAACTTGTAAGTCTGGAAAAGGGACACAATTGAAAGGGGTAGGAAGCATAAGTGGAGAGGAAAATAGGGTTGGTAAAAGGGCAAAGGGTTATGGTAAGAAAGGGAGGGATACCGGGGGGTATATATAGAATGGAAGAATATGTTATAAATGCAATAGTTCATCGCTATGTCATGCTTGTGTGTGTCTGACATCTTTCAGAATCAAAATTCCTAAGGGAATTTATAGAGTTCAAAGGGAAATTAATTTGATTAAGAGCAAGTTTAAATTCAGCTTCAGCTCCTGAGGCAGGTGTGGTATATACCAAAAATGGAAGATGGGACTACTCCTAAGTATATTATAATAAGGCTAGTTTCATGTCTAATTTCCCATAATGCTCCGTGATCCCCTTTAATCTATTACAATGATTTCTCCAAAGCTCCAGGTGATTAGCCTCTACTTTTGATATTAAAAACATAATATTCTAAGATTTTTTTATAGTAGGCCAATAATATTTACATTTATATGACAGATATGACCATCTTGCGAATATGCTAACAAAGATCCTGGATGAACAGCCCACAAATGCAGTAGACATAATAGAGAATATCAGCAAGGATGTGAAGTGGGCTCAGTTTCAAAAAAAAATGGACACTCTTCGAAATGAACATGAGATTCTTCCAACATTTGAAGCTGCAGAAAAGCGTAAAGCTTTGTTCCTCAAGGCAAATGGAGAAGGAGATGAAGAACTAGAAGAAGAGATAGTGAGTTGTTATCAGAAAAAAACAGCTATCATATATACCAGAGAATGGGTGGGAGGGTGGCGGGAAGGGAAACGAGGAAGTGAGGAAGTTGTGTCCTCCTTTGTACTATTGCCTTTCATGATCGTATAAATAATTGCAGCAACAGTACCATGTACCCTCGTCATAGTTATGAAGAAGAAACCCCATCTGGTTACTTAGTAGGGATTTTTTCCTGTAGTTAATCTAATATTCTGAGCCTTTAAAATCACAGATGTTCTAGAGATGATTAAGAGAAAGTAAAGTTTACAATATCTCCCATATGCTAGTTCAGCATGGAATATTGCATCCAACGTTCTTTTCTTTACCTAAAAGTGACATTTCCTTACCTAAAGTGACCATAATTCTGGACACCAGTTTGAGAATATTGTGCACAGCTGTTACTGTAAAACTGAGAATGGAGAATTTCGTGATCCTTCCAGCTCCAGCTGTGGTTCCAGTCTGTCCTTCTCCAAAAAAAAAATAAAATATATGGTTATAATGAAGAACTACTAGAATTGAAAATCCACTTCTTAAAATAGGGGATTTTTCAGTATTCAGTTGCTTATATGCAGAAGCATTTGTATCCAATGAAAAATTAAGAGAATTCTTATAATAACCAAGGGAAACTAATCAACAAGATGTTGATTTTCATATGAAGTTACCAGTATATATTCAAATTAATTGCCATTGCAGAATACAAATACTAACAACAGAAGAGAGTCTTTCATCTTTTCCATAGCCTATTACTTATTTCACAGTAACAGTATACGATGGTAAAAATGGAAAAAAGTAGGGTATTTTAGAAAGGAATTTGGAATTTTTCATAATCCTGTCTATCTTGCTTTGATATAAGAAACCTGGAAGAGCCAAAGAAATTCAATACAAAACTAGCACCACTACTTCAAAATTCCCTGCCCTGCTGTGCACGACTTTTAGTATCTTTGTGTGATGGAATCACCTATGCCCATGAAATGAGAGAAAGGTGATAAAGTCAATGGAAATACTTAATGAAATCTTAATTATTGGCCTAGTTCTGCTTCCATGGAAGGCACCTGGAGTCTTACTATGGACTTCAGTAAGAGCAGGGGCCAGTATTTCAAAAAATGCAGGGAGCTTTATGCCAAGTTTTTCAAAAGAACAACATTCACTCCAGAGAAATATTGCTGGTCTGGTGTCTAAATATATAGAATATGTATTATATTTTCCCCAAATGCATCTGCCACAAACACAAGGAAACACAGTGACACTGTTTGCGGGCATCAAGGCCTCTTACATAGCTGACATGCCCTAGTACTGAAGTCCTTTGTAGGTCCTGTGTAAGAATTCTGACTTTCCTTATTTTGCAGTAATTAGGAGTTTGAATTTTGAAATCCTGTATTCTAAAAGCTGTAGTTCTCTTCTTTACCCTTAAAATGTCATTTTCAATTTTTTTAAATGATAGTGGAAGAAGTAGTGAATGAATGTCTACTCAAAATGTCTAAAATGTCTACTCAAAACACTTTGAGACAATGAGTGGCACTACAGGAAAGTGAAGTATAACATTCAGTGGATAACATGTTTAATTTTTCAAATAGATAATTATACTATTCTTCAGCTCTAACTCCAGATCTTCTTTCCCAGGGAGAGACCCCTCTACCTAATGTGATGGAAACAGCCTTTTATTTTGAACAGGCTGGAATTGGCTTGAGCAAAGATGAATCCTATCACATATTCCTTGCCCTTAAAAAACTAATTAGTGTTCAGCCAATCCAGACCTGTCGCTTCTGGGGCAAAATTTTGGGCCTGGAGATGAACTATATTATAGCTGAAGTACAGTACCATGAGGGAGAAGAGGAGGAGGAAACAGAAGAGGAAGCAGTTACTGAGGAAGGAGGAAAAGGGGTGGGTGAGGTCGAAGATGAAGAGGAGGAGAAAGAAAAAGAAGATGAACCACCAAAGTCCACCTATAAACCCCCACCTGTCATCCCAAAAGAAGAAAATGGGACTGGGGCTAATAAATATGTCTACTTTGTCTGTAATGAGCCAGGCAAACCCTGGGTGAAGTTGCCTCCAGTGACACCAGCCCAGATTGTCTGTGCCAGGAAAATCAAGAAGTTCTTCACTGGGAGGCTGGATGCTCCTGTTGTGAGCTTTCCTCCTTTCCCTGGAAATGAGGCCAATTACCTGCGTGCACAGATAGCTCGGATCTCAGCAGGAACCCAGATCTCTCCCATTGGATTTTATCAGTTTGCAGAGGAAGAAGATGAAGAGGAGGAGGTGGATGGAGGAAGAGATACATACGAAGAAAACCCCGATTTTCAGCCTCTTTCTGTGGCTGAAATGGTGGATTCTCTCTCCGCGTGGGTACACAATGTACAGAGTATTCTAAAGCAGGTATGTTCTGGCATATCTTATGCGGACCTCGGGTACCAGTCACACTGTAGTACGTGTAGGGTTTCAGAATGTAAATGACACTCCTCACCTGCACATTTGAACCATTCACCAGAAATATCGTTGTACTGAAATATTTTTCTACAAAAAATATATTTGATATAGTATATATGTTGTACATATCTACATATAGGATATATTTTTATATATATATGCATATATATTTAGGAACCGTCTAGGTTTAGTACTTTTTTTCAATGGTGTGTTCTTCTGATCGAAACTTATCTTTAGATAACTGTATGGATTTAGGCCTTGATAGATAACAATTTCTGGTAATTTTTTATATTAGGTTTTCTCTTTTGAAGTCCTTAATTGACAAAAATGTTTCAAATTGTCTTTTCTTGGGTAGGATGCTAAAATACAGATATCTTATGATTGTATGCTAAATGGAACTTACTTCATGTTTTCTTCTGGTTTCTTCTGCAAAACATGCAAATGAAAAAGCTTAAAAACAAAATATTGTAAATAAAATTGTAGCATAAAATATTTGTAATATCAGGCTAGTGCTGGAAAGAGGTACTACTAATGTGATGATCATTGCTGGATGACTTGCCAGCCAGTCTACCAATTCAAGAACACTAGTGTAAAATAACAGCAAATGGTAGGACATAAGGTTTAAAATTATTAACAGCAAAACAACAGTTGTAAAAATAAAATCTATATGCATTATTATCTTAAGAACTTTTTGTTATGTTCCTCTGACTGGTAGCTAAATAACAAGGCAGGCTTTAAAAGGAACGGGCAAAGTCCACCAGTGGTAGCTTCTTAGTTTGCAGTAACTGGTAATCTAGCAAGGATACAAGCTGAACTGGCAAGGAACTGAAAAATACAAAATAACAAAAAGCTGATGACAGAGGTATGAGGTTATTCTGAAATAGTAAGCAGGGATGAGGGAGGAATGAGGGATATAAGGAACACTCTGCCAAGAGAATACAATATTCTGAAAACAATATAAAAATTATGGAATTAATTTTTTTTCTTCCCTCCCTCCTTTAACTGTGTGTGTGCGCGCTTGAGCCAATTGTTTTAACTGGCTTGCATTGTTTCAGTGATTGTTACATGTATTTATTATTTTTCTGTATCAATTATAGGGCCGCTGTGTTTGGCTTAATCCTCTTCAAAAAACAGAAGAAGAAGAAGAAAATGAAGAGGAGGAGAAAGCAGAGGAGCCAGATGAACTACCGCAAGAACTACAGCAAGAAATAGGACCTCCTCTTCTCACTCCACTGTCTGAAGATGAAGGTATTCCTCATGGAATATGAAGTTTTTCATAGAGAGCCACTAGGAACATTGGCATTTAGGTAGTAAATATTTGAAGTTATAGGACTCTGGCACTTCATGGATCAATATAGTTTGCCCCTGCAGGGTAAGCACATTCTTTTACAAAATTGATCAAAAGCAAAATGGTTAACAGTATTGACATTAAAATTGAAATAATTTGGTTTACTAGTTAACAATCTTGTTGAGAATAAAGGGAAAAAATACCTCAGACGTGTCAGGCTACTGCAAGTTCAAGACAGCTCACTACATTAAATAAATTCAGCTATTTTTCCATCATCTTTTTAGATGTAAATAAATAAATACGTATGTACACACATGCATAGATATGCAAATAAGAATTTAGATCCTGTAGCATATTACTGCAGCAAATCATGGGAATATGAGAACTTGAACGTTAGATTACATCAATAGTAAATTATTTTCCTACTTGCCATTCTTTGATCAAGTTGAAATTTACCTATATAATTTATCTGTAAGTGATAAAAAGTCCTTGACAAAAGAAACAGAGGTAAGTACTACTGAATTTCAGGAGCATGATCTTTTCTGTATGTGGCTCTATTAGCATTCTGGTGCTATCTACCCATACATCCAAACCAGCTGTTTGAATACAACGCCTACATTTATTGTTTCTGACTTCTGGGTTTTCTAACATGCAACTTACTATAACTATTGCTTGAATTCTGTGAAAGTGGCTCAGTCTTAAATATTTTGTAGAAGCTTGTAAGTCAGTTTATTCAGTGACTCTCTGTGTTTGGCTGCCTCCAGGAATTCAAAACATTCCCGCTTGGACAGCTCAGCCTTCTACAAACCTGATCCCCCAATATGCTGTTGCAGTTCTCCAGTCTAACCGATGGCCCGGAGCATATGCCTTTGCATCTGGCAAGTGAGTAGCCACTTGACGTGGTTACAACACAGACTGTATATGTTAAACACAGACACCCGTCTAATGAAGTCAAAGCTGCTTTATCATTAATTCATTATATTAATTCATTAAGGCTAACTATTCCGCAGACTGATGAGGAAGGCCACTTAAACATGCACAGCAACAGTAAATATGTATTTAAGACAGAAAATGAATAATCATTGGAAAGGCTAGTATAAAGTTAATGGATGTAAACGTCCAGTTAGTATTTGGGCACAGCCCTTGATTTAAAACCTGTATTCTTGAATCTGTGTTACTTTTTACAAAAACAGCTATATTCTGTGATTCTAATGTTCATTCGTTCATTTCCACTACACGTGGTACAGTCATTACCTATACGTGCTTTTAAATAGGCACTGGAGTTGGTGTCAGAAATGGCGTTGTTACCAGCGTGGGGTTGGTGGCATACTGCAATACAGTGCAGTGACAGAGCACAGCCTTCATCATTTTAGCATTTGGAGATTTTTAAGTGGAAGATACATTAATCAGCAGTTAGAGCAGTTAAAAAGAGGTGCCGTCTTTTAAATACGTCTGTTATTGGATATCTGCACCGCAGTGACCTTTTGCAGAGTCAGGAAGCCTGACAACACCTCCACTGATGTTTTGTTGGGGGGAAGAATGTGTGATTCTCTCGCTTTTCTTTCTCAGGAAATTTGATAACATCTACTTTGGCTGGGGTCACAAATACAGCCCAGAGAACCACGCTCCCGCACTGCCTCCACCAGTGCAAGCAGAATACCCCAGCGGGCCAGAAATCACCGAGACAAGAGACCCCACTGTGGAGGAGGAACTGGCTTTCAAGGCAGCCAGAGAAGAGGCCTTAGCCACGGCTGAGGAAGAGGAAGATGAGGAAGGCGCTGAGGAGGATGAAGAGGAGGATGATTAAAAATCGGGGGGAGAAACATATTTTAAGCATTTAAACATGAATAGTATTTTCATAAATTAGTCATTAATTAGCCGATCTTAAAAGACACCCAGTTGGGGCACGCTGCCTCTTTTGATGTCTGTAGGCTCATCCCCACAGCTACCTCCCTTCCCCTCCTCACCGCCCCTGCGGAGCCCACCGCGCTGGCGCCAAAGCAGCATTGCGTGACTGGATGACACCACCGTGAACCAGCCTTTTTTCAGAAGAGTAGGCAAAAAGTCTGCATCTCCTTCCTCAAATAATACAGCTTTCAATGAACGGCCTACCAACCACCAGGCATTCGCCTGGTTTTTCTAACCCGCACTTCAATGCCTATGTAAATTTTACTTAAACAAAAAAAATAATAAACGTAACTGCAGAACAATGTCACTTTCAGGTGTGAAGGCATACTATTAAATTCGGTAGATAGCGAATTAAGTCACCGGCCGAGAGCACAAGCACCAACACCACCCCACACCACACCACCGCCAGCCGCCTTCCGCTGCCGCCCGCAGCCGCCCCCTCACGGCGCCGCAGCCCCGGCCGGCACCATCGCAGGACTCGCGACAGACGGGGGGGTGTGTCGCGGGAGAGGGCCGGGGCCGTTCGGCCATCTATCCCTCGCTACGCGTTCCCTGCTCCCCCCGTCAGCTGTTAGCGCGTGGTACGCTCCGCCGTGGCGTCTGCCCTGCGCGGGCCAATAGGAAGCAGCCCGGGGAGAAGTTCAAACTGCGGTGGCGGTTGGGTCGCTGCGTTGTTCTTCTGGGTGCGGGCGAGGAAGGAGCGAGCGCTCTCCCTCTCGCAGGCGGCGCGCGCCCAGCGGCCGCGGGGATGGCGGACGAGGGGGCCGTGACCGTCTGCGTGCGTGTGCGGCCGCTCATCGCCAGGTGAGGCTCCCCCCCGGCCGGAGGGCCGCACCCGAGGCCCCGGCCTCAGGGGAGACTGCGATGCTGCCCCCGGCCTTGGGGCCCGCTCGGCTTCCCTGGGTCTTGCTGGGCCCCTCCGTCACCTTCAGCGGGGGCGCCGCTACCGCCCTACGAAGAGGGGGGAGGCGGGGGCATCAACGCTGCGTGCGTCCCCGTGGAGGAAGGAGAGAGCCGGGAGAAATGGGGCTGGCGAGGGCCTGGGGGAGAGAGTGGCGCTCGCGGTAAGGGGGTAGGCCAGCGTTGCAGAAGAGCCTTGACCCAGTAAGGTTAACAGAGTATCTCTTCTTTTAGAGAAAATGCTCTCGAAGATAAAGTGTCACTCCACTGGAAAAGTGAAAATAACACTATTTCTGAAGTAAACGGTACAAAAGTATTCAGTTACGGTAAGAATATGAAGACAGCTATTTTATTTTGATGCTTGCAGGGACCTTTGTTACTTTACTACTTGGATGTATCAACTAAAATTAATGACCTTAGCTTTTTGCAACTTCTGTGAACTTTTTTCCAACTTCATAATTTTGAAGGGGTGCTGTTGGGGCACACAGGATTTCCATTTTGGTCTGGAACAAGAATGTGCTTTTGACGTCAGCTTCCTGATGGACGTTGCGCTCTCTGTTCTGAATCATGCTGTAGAGTGGTTTTGGAATTTGGATTGACTAGGTTGTAAAGGACCTTTAAGATCATCAAGTCCAACCATCAATCTAACACTGCTAAAACCACCACTAAATCATGTCCCTAAGCACCACATTTACCCATCTTTTAAATACCTTCAGTGATGGCGATTCTATCGCTTCCCTTGGCAGACTGTTCCAATGCTTTATAGTCCCATGAGGTGGATTCTTTTCATATGAATTCCAGTTACAAATGAACTAGACTAGGGCTAGTCCAGAGTATTTAGGGAGAAGGGGGTAGGTTGAGGAAAAACTTCTTTACGGTGAGGGTGACAGAGCACTGGAACAGGCTGCCCAGTGAGGTTGTGGAGTCCCCTTCTCTGGAGACTTTCAAGACCCGTCTGGATGCAGGCCTGAGTAATGTCCTCTAGGCAATCCTGCTTTAGCAGGGGAGTTGGACTAGATGATCTCTAGAGGTCCCTTCCAACTCTGAAGATTCCGTGAACTCAAACCCACAACGGAAAAGTTCCTAGTGTGGATGTTAGATCCTTATAACTAACCGCCTGACTTTGAGTCTCTTCCTACTGATCCACTCTACTTGTTAATATGAATGTAGCCACTGAAAAGATTTTTCCCAAACTATAGATTCAAAGAAAACATGCTCCGAGCTAGGAGTTTAACAAGTAGTGTATCTTGTCAGGCTTACAATCCTCATAGACAAACTAGCCATAACTGGTTTTAGGATTAAATGGGATGACCATTTAACTGTGTCCATTGTTCTTAGTTTTTTTGACTTTGTTCATCATATCATTCTTGGTTTAATATTTCTTTTATAAAAAAAAAAAAGCCTGTGTTAGTAGTGTTACAATTAATTACATTTTATGGTTGAATTATCCTACATACAATTGGGTATGAAGTCAGCAATACTGAGTAACATGACAGGTTGGTTTTGACTCGCAGTACAATGGATTCACGTGCTTTATTTTAATTTTTTTTTTTTTTAAGATCGTGTCTTTCACTCAAGTGACAACACTCAGCAGTTATATGAAGGCGTAGCTGTTCCAATTATACAGTCAGCTGTGCAAGGTTATAATGGTAAGTTTTAAAACTGTGTTTAAATCCTGTTTTTAATGTACTGCATAAGTAATTAGTAAAATGTAACCATCTTTCTAGGCACAATTTTTGCTTATGGACAGACTGCTTCAGGGAAGACATACACAATGATGGGAAATGAAGATTCTGTGGGCATTATTCCTAAGGCAGTTCAACATGTTTTCAAAGTTATTTGTGAGGTGAGAAACTCCATTAAATTGAAGTGACTGAAAGGACTAGTAATACTTGTGATGGTTACATAAAAGTTAATTTTAGCATCAAGGGGCTCATGAATGAAATGAATTTATATTTGACCATATGTTGCAGTTGCTTTGCTAGGCTTGCAAATATGAGTGGTTTAAAAAAAAAAGATAATGGGACTCTACTAGTTGGAATCAAGTTAGAACAAAACTGAGGGAGGTTGTTAAAACTGCAAATTTTTTACTTGTTTACGAGTATAAATAGATGCTCACTCATTAATGTGGTAGATAAAATAGAATAAAGACAAAGCTTCACATTACCTTAAAACTTTAAAAAATTAACAGTATGGAAGACTTTTTTAGTGGGAAGAATATGACACTAAACTTACTTATTTCAGGCTTTGAAAAGAATCATAGGCTAATTGCTCAATGCTAATAGGAAGTAAGGAGAAGGTGTAAGTTAAAACAGTGATTTCCAAAACGTCATCTGCAGAGCACTTGCTTCTGCCTTGAGGATTTCAGGTAATTGTTATCAGTTATGTGAAATGGTCACTGCTCCTCTGAGGAGGTGCAGAGTACCTTAGGGGGCCTATAAAATAACTAAAGCCAAGAAAACTTTCCATGGTGCTGTAGTCCTTGAGTCTATTGTGCAGCCTTTCCTCACCCCAGTATTCTCTACCAGGGAGGCAGGGGAAGAAGCAGCAGTAAAGTAAATCTAAGCAAGCAGAGAGAGAAGACTAGGTACACAGAGAGGAACGAGTCTAAGCAGGAGGAAATTAGATGTGGAAAGGGCATTTAAGTGGGAGAACTACGGTCATGCTTCTGTAGGGCAGTTATCTTACTTTTATAACCTCCTAAAAGTGATATACCACTAATGCAGCTGGAAGGAGGTGGGATAGAAGAAAAATTATTCTATATTGGTAGATGCTAACGTGCAAAGAGGATGGGGGGGGAAGAAAACTGTGGAACGATATCCAAACATATACCTTTAAGTTAAGATTAACACCTTGCATTAAAAGGTGTTCATGGGTTAGTCTTATTTTTTTC
>VYZM01004936.1:25511-42463 GCA_013398915.1 Dromas ardeola
CCTTTGAACATTAGATTCCAGAGAGAGAATTCTTGCTAAGGGTTTCTTACATGGAAATCTACAATGAAACGATTACAGATTTGCTTTGTGATATCAGGAAAAAGAAGCCTCTGGGAATTCGTGAGGATGTTAATGTAAGTGGATGTAATGTAGTGTAAGTATTGTCTGCTTGAAGTAGAATAAGTTGGTTTTGGTTTTTTTTTTTAAAAAAAAAAAGCCTTCAGAGGCATCTAGTTGAAAACTTATTCTATGTCAAATTGGGTAATTTTTATCTTCATAACTAGCAGAAGGACACTTGATGTGGTTGAGTAACACCAGTGAAGTTGAACTTGCTGTTGCTGATTTATCTTTATGAATGTTGTAAAAGTAGACTTAATCCCTTAAGTTATCCAGGATACTATATTTTATTTAACTTTGACAATGAATACTTGTGAATTGTCTAGTTAATAAAACTCCTACAAACATGATATTAAGCCTCTAGCTCAATGTGTTAGAAGTCTTCAACAGATATGCAGAGTTACTTTAATACCATCTTTATATCATCTACAAAGTGGATATACTTTCCTTCTACTGTAATCACAGAATAACCATCAGAATACAATTATTCAGTAAGATGATCAGTAGGGGAAAAATAAACCTATATAAATGCCTTTTTCAGTTTCTTTATATTAAGTTTTGTAGCAAATGATAAAAATTGGTGGTCTGGATTTTGTGGTTGGTTGGTTTTTTTTTTTCAATGCCCTAAATGATCAATGCTTTTGGAACTTGGTAAGAAGGGAGATTTATCAGTTGTATAATTATGGCCTTGTGACACTTACTGAGAAATAACTCTTACATTCCCTCAGAAAATGTCCAGAAGGATATTTCTCTTACCAGTTTTATTTTTAGGAAATTCTCTAGTTCTCTGTTTGATTCCTGTGCCTTTAGGCTACAGTTCTGATAAAGGTCTCAACTTTGCCCATTCCTTGTATTCAGAGTAAAAAGACATTCAACTGCTGTTGCGTCCTTTTAAGAAGGAAACAAACTGGAATAAATACCATAATTGCTGGTAATGTTAATGTAATGTATTAAGTGATTTTGAGAGTTACATAAAACTTATTACTGTTTTTGTTCTTAAGAGGAATACATATGTAGAAGATCTGATTGAAGAGGTGGTGGTTGCCCCAGAACAAGTTATGGAATGGATTAGAAAAGGAGAAAGTAAGTTGTTTAACCAATGTCAGCTGATATCTTAGAAAAGCATTGATGTATGGGGTATATCTAGAATCATGGAGTATCTCTTTGAGACTATATTCAGAAATCAGTGTTTTTCAGATAATTTAAAATTGTGCTTTTTGTCTGTTAACTCCAGTTTATCAGAACATAAACAGAAGTATTCTAATATTGCTTTTTGACAGAAAATCGCCATTATGGAGAAACAAAAATGAATGAACACAGCAGCCGTTCTCACACTATCTTCAGAATGGTAAAAACTGTTTCACTATTAGGAGGATTTGTATTATTTTCAAAGTGACAAATCTTTATTGCACCCTCCTCTTCTAGATCATTGAAAGCAGAGAGCGAAGTGACCCTGCAAATGCAAACTGTGATGGAGCAGTGATGGTATCCCACTTGGTAAGCTGTACTCCAAGAAGTTACTAAATAGGCATTTAAGTAGTGAGTTTACTGTTACCGCTTGTTTGAGAGAATGTTACTTTATAATGATGCTACAAGCATGCTTTGTTGTTAGCTTCTAGCAGACATTTCTTAAGCAGGAACCATGTTGCTGATCATCTGTATAGAGGGAGACTCCTGGGGCGTATCTTCTCATGAAAGGGGATTCTGACGTGGGAATACTTCCTAGATAATTCATGCTGGACTGAGGACTGTTAGGCCCTTCTCAGGAGCGTATTGTCAGAGTGTTCATGCATTTTGTTAAACACTGCTTCCCCCACAATTGTTCCTGACCACTGACAAGCCCAGTGAAATAACTTGTAAAGTGGGTAACCTTAAGGCTTCTCTTGTCCTCATATTTTGTTGTTGTTACAAGAACGTGTGGCCTACAGCTGCAATGGCCAGAAGATTTGTTTTTTCAAAAGTAACCCCACTTAGCATCTCTTTAGTAGTTTATTAGTATATGAAATATCCTAAGCTGGGGGAAATACACCGCTGATCTCTAGGGGAGTGTTTTGGTTTCTGAAGCCTTCTCTGTACAGCCTTTCCTTGATTCTCAGAAAAGAATCCAAATCAACTGGAGGAATGAAATCAATGTGAAAGCATTCAAGCTTGCTAACATCTGCATGAGCATTCTTATTCAGAATTGGGAATAGCATTAAGTTAATCACATGCATTGTGGAAAGAGCTTTTTGTTCTGTCTTCATGTGGAAAAAGCTCTGGGATCTGAATGTAAACAATGCTCGTGCAGTATCTGGGCAAACTACTGCCCACTTTTTTTTTTCTCGCCATATCTTATAGGATCTGCTCTTACACCACCCCCCACCCCCTGACCTGTCTCTGTTCCAACTGACTTTATAGTAATCCCTACTAAGAGCAGGGGGAGAGAGGTTTTTTGGCCTTCTTGTTATGTTGCTGCTTGTTGGAGTTTGTGTAGGATTTTACCCTTCTGAAACAGAAACCAATTAAAGTGAGGGCTACTTGCTCAGGCAAATCATTATGGGATGCTATAAAGTTCTTGTTGACTTTGAACCAGATTCAGAGTGAGGCTGGTATTTAATTTCTTCATTTCCTTATGATACAATGACAGGCAAGGAGAGCCATGCAGCTGATTCGGGGCAGGGTGCTAAATAATCTCATCTAGGCTCTCTTTTCCACGAAAGATCAGACCAGATGTGATTCTGTGAAGCTTCCTATGGCTTGAATCTGTAGTTAACACTTCTGTATTGAGACACTATGTTTATCTTTTTGTTACTGAGGATAGGAGGAATTCCACTCCAAGTTTGAAATACTGTTCAGGGTGATATTAATAGAGTTCATACAAACTTATTCTGTGTCCATGTATTGGCTGGTGTGTGTGTATAGTAGCTATGGATTACTTCCAGTAATGACAGACCTATTGCTTTTTTCTAAGTGTAAATTTTTATGAAATTCTTAGCGGAGATTTATAATTAAGAGGATCTAAAACAAAATTGCCTCAGAACTAACCTGTGAAATATTTAATGAATTTGCAGAACTTGGTAGATCTGGCAGGCAGTGAAAGAGCTAGTCAAACAGGATCCGAAGGTGAGTGTTAAATGAGGCCCTTCTGATGACCACTTCTGTTAATTAACCCTTATGAGATACTATGATAGAAAGGAAATTATTTGATCTATGTGCTATTGTGTTGCGTATAATTTATAAATAATCCCTTTTCCCCGTGGTAAGGCAAGATCCACTCAGGAAAATACTGAAAATTCTGTAAAGTGCAAACAATTTGATATTAATATGGCTTTTCTAGAATAGCAGTTTCAGCAACAGTCATGCACTGAACTAATAGAATGGAGATGAATAAGTAAAGATTCACCTGTAGTAAAGAAATCATTAGAAGCTTGTATGGACTCATATGTGAAGTTAGTGTGAGCCATCTGCTTACTCTTCACCTAAGAGGAAGCTTGATTGTTAACAGTGACAGCATGAAGCAGCACAAAAATGCCTTTAACTTAAAAAAAAAATAAAAATAAAAGTCATCTGAGAGGAACACAACCTAATATTCTCTCTTACAAGGAACAACTAGCCCAAAAGTTGTATCTAAGGCACGTTTGTTCTACTTACACATGTAAATATGGGCATTTAAACGGGAAACAAAATTTAAGTTTTTATGGCCCTAGTTACTTACTTACTATATTACTGTTGTCTATTTGTGATAGATTACTATCTTATTTTGATGCATTTCAGCAATTATAAAGGATTTTATACTGGCTGCTGATGGGTAATAGTGCATTGTGGCACTTGAGATTTAACTCTTGGGTAATCCCTCTGAGCATAACATAGCACAAAAGCTTGACAGGTTGAAATTGTATCTTAATGGGTCTTTTTAATTAAAAAAAGAAATAAAATTTACTGTGTAATACTAGGTGTCCGACTGAAAGAAGGCTGCAATATAAACCGGAGCTTGTTCATTCTGGGTCAAGTTATCAAAAAACTTTGTGATGATCCTTCTGGGTAAGTCCTTGTGTTTGTATACTTGTTTTAAGATAAATCACTAATAAACTAAGAAATTAAAATCCTTTGTATATAATCCTATTTTATGTAGGTAACTCTTTCAAATAACCTGTTACCTCTAGAAGAGGTATTTACTGTGGGTTTTTTTTCTATTAAAAATTAATATTTTTTTTCTTCTATGTTTTTCATCAGCTTCATAAATTACAGAGACAGCAAGCTGACTCGAATTCTGCAGAACTCCCTTGGAGGAAATGCTAAGACGGTTATTATTTGTACAATTACTCCTGTTTCTTTTGATGAAACACTCAGCACTCTTCAGGTAAAACTTCTCACCTGTTTTCAAGCATTATTGAATCAATGCTTCATTGTAGAGAGGTTGGAGGGGTGCAAAACGTAATCTGCTGGATCCATAGTCACTTGGATCTTCTAAAGGTCCTCTGTGGACTTGAAACTTGAAATATTTGTTTTGTACACAGCATCTTTTCCCACTTGTCATCTTGTGCTAGGTTGTACTAGCTCCTTCTCTTGCCTTGCAGGCAGGAGATAACTTCTGTTTTCTCATTTGACTCTTCCAAATGCAGAACCTAAAGTCTTTGCTAACACAAGATGTTAGACAGGTCCTACAGGAAAGGAGGGTTAATTGAACTATGAATGAACCGTATTCTTTAGGTAGGGTTGTCTTCCTTTTTGGTGATCTTTTGAGCTTTTTATTAAACAAAAAATAACTTGGTATACTTTTACTTAAATGTTAGGCTTTGCTTTCTAGGTATTAATATCAAGAGAAGAAAATTCACATTTTCAAAGCTTAGAGTACATGAAAAATAAGCAAATATAAATGTTTGTGTCCTTTATGTTGATCTTTGTCTAATAAACTGTCCTTCTGTTGGGAAATATGAGACAGAATAAGTCTTTTGATAATATTTGTTTTCTAACAAATGAGAGGGTATTCTTCTAGTTTGCCAATACAGCCAAAAGAATGAAGAATACTCCGAAAGTCAATGAAGTACTTGATGATGATGCCCTCCTGAAGAGATATCGCAAAGAAATTCTGGATTTGAAAAAGCAGCTGGAGGAGGTACATATTAAACTTATTCAAATTAATCTATCCTTAGTACTGATAGCTATTTGGAAACATTCTGTTTTAAATCAAAACCAGTTAAATTTGGAGGCATAGGTAAACTGTTTAAAGTTATCCCTGGAAGTGTTCAAGGCCAGGCTGGATGGGTCTCTGAGCAGCCTGGACCAGTGGGAAGTGTCCCTGCCCAAGGCAGGGGGCTTGGAACTAGGTGATCTTTAAGGTCCCTTCCAACCCGAACCATTCTATGATATCTGTCATTTCTATTGAGAGGATAGAAACTGAAAAGGTGCTGTGAAAGTTCGAAAAACTGATGATAGTCAACAGATAGTCAACAGATAGTCAACATATCTGTGTGAAAGCTAATACTAAATGAAATCAGCTAACTGAATTGCTTTCTTTCTGTAGGTTAACATATTTAGGAAACAGAAGTTTTTCATACCTTATATAGCACACTTCAATATTGCCACAGATCAAAAGGAATAATTAGTTGCAATATAAGAAGTTACTGAATGTCAGTTAAAGATTCCAACATAATTCATATTTTTCCCCCTTACTGGTGTAGTTTGAGTTGCAAAAAGTTGCAACTGCGTAAGATCACTGGCAAAACTTATGTCATGTGTAGGCAGAAGATACATTTAGAAAATGAACAATAGTAACTTCCCACCAAACAGTGTAGTGTCTCTCTCCTGTGTTCATCTTTCTCCAGAAATCTATGGAGCTGAGGAGCAACCTTGCAAGTCTTGTTAGAGCGTAGATCATATAACATAAAGCACAGGAAAATCACCATTCTGAACATACTGTTTTGATTAATTAAAGCATCAAAATATGCTTTATTTTTCTTTGCAAATAAAAAAAAACATAGGAAAAGTTTAAGGAAAAATAACTGACCTCTTAGTTTTAAATAAACTAATTTGCAGTATAAACTTGCACCTAGAAGTGTGTTTGCCAACTTCTGAGATAGTAGGTAGTGAAGAAAGTACTTAAGTACAGAAGAGTTTGGAAAATTCCATGTGAACTTTGAATTGCTCTGAAGTGTTGTAAGATTATGATAAAGTTGTCAAAAAACTTGCCACTGTAACGTAGTTACTTTACAACAGAATAAATTTTCAGTACTTCAGATTTTAAGAGACCACGTGCATTAGAGGAGCTTGCTGTTATTTGGCAACTGAATTATAGTTCTCAAAGAGCTTCTGGCACCATGGGAATGTCATCTTAAACTACATTACAGTTGAAAGAATGCTTTTTTTTTTCCTTTTGTCCCTAGAAAGCTCTGAGGCTGTATTGTTTTGGGGCAGTTTGGCCCCATTAAATACTATGTCTACAGGTAAATTGTAGACTAAATTGTCAGTTTCATCATTGTTAAAGATAGCTCTTCCAGACTTAAAGAATATATGTGTGTAGGTTTTTTTTAAATATTGGTAATTGTGTATCTTCTGTAGAAGTAGTTTGTGCTCTTAAAATGTCAGTTTGATTAATATTGTTCTTATGGAAGGTGTCTTTGAAGACTCAAATTCATGCAATGGAAAAAGACCAATTGGCCCAGCTGTTGGAAGAAAAAAATTCTCTTCAAAAAGTACAGGAAGATAGGATACGAAATTTAACAGAGATGCTAGTGACTTCTGCCTCCTTTTCCTCAAAACAGCATGCTAAAGTAAGCACGTGTTCTAGATATTATTTGTTAACTCTGAAATTTTGAAAAAGGTAATATTAAATTCATAGGGTGGTACTGATAACGAAGCATAAGGCAACTTTCACATAATTCTTATTTTTAAAGGGGTAACTCTTAAAATAACTTCTGAGTGAATATCAATTCAATGCTGCCTTGCAGTGAACAGACTGCAAAGACTTTTGCTTTCAAATTGTTAAGCTCTAGTTTAATTTTGAAGAAACTGCAAAACACTGTCTAGTTAGCTGCTGGTACTGTTATAGAACTAGCCTGATGCAAAATCTACTCTCTTAGTGCTTTGATTGTATCATTCTTTCTGTAAATACTTTTTTAAAGGCTAAGAGAAGAAGAAGAGTTACTTGGGCTCCTGGTAAAATAAACCAGGGAAATGTGAGCTATTTTGAAGACTTTGAAAAACCAGAGCTGGCTAAAACAAAAAAAATGAAAATGTCTCTATCGGCACTACCAGACATAGAAGAGTGTAAGTATCTTCAGGAAAAATTAAGGAAACAAAGCATCTTTGACATGAGAAATTATCCCTTTTTAATAAATCAAAGTTAAAAAGTAAATTATTTTGCTAACAACATGGAAGCTATGTTTAGTTGGCCTTATACTACTCAAATTATGCTCCATGAACCCAGTTTTGAAAGAGTTACCTATAGCCCATAAGCAAACTTCATTTGTCTGCCAGCAAAGAATGCTGCCTGGAAGGGAAGTGGTTTTAGCACAATAATACTGGTAGTTCCTATGCTGGAAATAAGGTTCATTCTATTTCAAAAAGTGGGAGCATGAGTCTTACTCTGTCACAGGTGAAATAATGTGTAGCAAATTCCTGTTAGATAACTTCGTAAGTATTACTTAGTTTCCCAAGGGGAATAAGTTGACTCTCTGAGAGCATAAATTAAAGAGGTAAGAAAAAACAACAACAACAAAAAATCCCGATACGTCCCGGTACACACTTTCCAAGGAAACTACTACTTTTTTTTCCTCTTCTGGATATTGAGCTTTTACTTTGTCAAAACCAAAGGTAAGAGCTGTGGGGTAAATGGCAGGGTCTACCAATACTTCTGTCACGCAGCCTACCCTACCCCCCTAGTTTCTTGTAAAAGTGGCCAAAGTTATTCTTAACACAAGTATCCATCCAAACAATATTCTCCCCCCAAAAATGAGGGGGAAGGAAGGGAGTGTGTGTGAAACTCCAAAATCCTCAACAAGAATAGAAAAGTCATAACTCAAAGATCAGACTGAGATACAGAGAAATTCAAGGACTTATTAGAGGAGTGAGAAAGTTGAACTGAAGACAAGAGAATAATTGGACAGTATTGTTGCTGAATTCCATCTTTGTACAGCCTTATTACCTATCCTTCTGTCAAGCTTTTCTGCTCGTATGTGGATTGACAGGTTTTTTTTCTTTTTTTATGTAGGGGGGCTGAGGCTTCTTTCTTTAAACCTTGCAGGATACTGTTGAATCATTCTTTTCTTGTAACTTAAATGCTTTTCCTAGTCTGTAATTAAGTATACATTCTGGATTTGGTTTGGTATTCATTAACTTATGATAAGGGGATCAGCATAAGTGTGGGGACTGGACTTCAGTGTTTTTTTCCCTTTCATAAAAGAAAATGAGATTCAGAAGTCCTACTCGGTGTGCTACATCTTTGTCATTGAATGATTGTTTCCAATGTGATAAAATTCTTTGGTAAAAAAATAATTCTTGATGCCCAGTTTAAAAATCTACTGCTACTCTGTATTTTTTAATACTTTTTTTTTCAGCTCTGTTAGAGAGTTCTGGACATGACAGCCAATGTCTGATGGTTCCTGATCAAATTTCAGATGCAGAATGGACTCCTGGACCTAACATGAATTGGGTAACATCATAATCTATTTTGGTTGTCTAATATAATGCATATACATCACGTGCTTCCCAGTAAGATCACCCTTACTGTTCTGTAGAACACAAATATTCTTCTATATGTCTGAAGAATTATTATAACTGGTTAGAAAGTAAGTCACCTCTGAAGGTACCATCTAGTCCTGGTCACCTCTGAAGTTGTGGGATGGTTCTATGATTCTGTGGTTTTGCGGCAAGGGATCCAGTAAGCTTTGGTATTTAAACAGGACTAGCTGTGAGAAGACAGGCAACAAGGAATATAATACTAAACTTGTTTGATCTTGTAGCTCAGTTAACTGAGAGCAATTTTTTTTCTAGACTCAGAGAGACTTCGAAGAATCTGTGCAACTCTGTGAAGCGTTAGCATTAGAAAAGGTAAGTCTGTTGTGTAGTTTCTAGAAATAAGACTGACATTCCAACAACAACCTCTAAAGCTTTTTGTGCTGCTTCTTCAGGATATTGCTGTAAATGAAGTCAATGTCCTGCAAGCTAACTTTAATAACCTAGTATTGGAAAATGAGCAGTTGAAATTAGAAATAAATGAAATGAAGGAGAAACTGAAGGAAAAAATAGAAATGGATGAATTTGAAGCACTGGAAAAACAAACACAAAAAGATCATGAGGTAAGGTGCATTGAGTAAATACAGAGAGATAAGAATTCTTTATGCTCAAATGTTTTCTAGAGTTTATTCGGTGTACATATACTTGGATGTTGATTCACAAACAGATGGTGTTATAAGCTGTGTTCAGCAACAGAATGAATGAACCTAGGATTTAAACTGGATTTACTCTGAGTGTAAAATACAGACTTAAATTTTTGGAGAGCTGCATAGTGAAGTCTGGTTAGACATATATTTGCGTGGGTATATGTATCCAAATATTATTTTTTTTATATATGCATGATCTGAATTTCACTCCAGACTTCTGCAAGAGATCGTTGTTTTGCTGCGTAAATTACATTTTAGAACTGTTCTGGAGTTACAGTATGGTTGCTAAACCACATTTCACATACTTATGCAAAACATCTTTGTTTACAATCCAAGATAGCTCTGGCTTTTACTTACGTATTGAACTATGCAAGCAGTAACTTTTAACATATTATCTAACTAGTAATGTCTGTGCAAAACTAACGTTGTATTTTGTGCCAGGAAGTCAGAAAGGGTAAATCTACCTACTGAGTAACTTATGATGCAGGAAATGCAGACTTTTCAGTTGTCTTCAACTCTTTGTGCTGCTAGTGGAGATATACCTTGTTTCTTAAATTGTTTTATGCTCTGATTCTGTAACCTAAAATATGTATTACTTGTATTAGGTTCTAGCTGCCCAAGGGCTATAGACTGTGAAATAAGTCACAGAGCAAAAAATCACCCAAATAAAAAAAAAATAAAAAAAAAATTAAAAAAACCCCAACAACTTGAGGTATTGAGTCATGGACGTATTATTCCATTTCTTTCCTAATACCTTCTCTGCAGATTATTTGTACATGCTAGCCTGTTTAATATCCTCTAACCATGAAACTACTGTTGAAGCTGAAGTTACATCCTTTTGCATTGTTGTTTCAGGTTACAATTTAACAAGATCACCTCTTATTTCCATTGTGTTCCCTACAGAGATTTATGGATCTTAAACAAAATGTATCCCTAATAAATTATGATTTAGCTTGTATTTAGGATTCTTTTTAGAAGACCCTTTGTACGCTAGACAAATTGTGCTATGTTCCTTATCAGCCAGCATTTAATGAATCATCAGTTACAGTTTTCTCTGCAAAGCTTTTGTGCATCTAATAACAGATGCAATGTTCTAAAGTAGCTTCTATTACAAGAATTGCTTTTTGAATGGTTCATGTTTTCGGATATGTATCTGAAGACAGTCCATAAAATGTAAGCATTTGCTGATACCTATGTAGCAGATTAATTACAGCAATACTGAAAGGTCACATACTTCACTGAATGCACTAGTTGAAATACAGCAATTTAAATCACCACGGATATATGTATATACACGTAAACTCTATTATTCTGAATAATGACATTAAATGACTTCTGACCAGTAGTATTGTACCGTATCTTCTTCGACCATCCTCTGACTTTAAGATTACAGATTGGGTTTTCTTCAAGCTATACTCCTAACTATATAGAAATACTTACAGAAGGGTGCTTGCTTTAAAGCTTTTCACCTATCTTAAAGTTACAGGTTGGATTTTTTCCTTACCTATATTTGTGGCTATACAGAAATACTTGTAGATGAGTGCCTGTTATAAAGCTTTTCTAACAAAGACTAAAAGCGAAGAGTTCTTCAATTTTAGAAGTGTTTTTCTATCTAGTCTTCTACTTGTGCTTCCTTTCAGAGGATGCCACCAAATGCGTTCATGGCTTGCTTTACCTCAATTTTGGCACCTTCTCATTCTTGTTAGTGAATAGATTAAATAATAAATGTGTGCACTGTGTCTTAAAAAGCTGCTTAACATGACTAGAATTTGAAGTGTCGTATCTGTACAATTTCTGCATTAATTGCCTTGAACACATAGCTCTTGATTCTCAAGCTGTTGCAGATTAAATTGTACTAGAATCCTTTCTAATTATGGGGAAGCTAAAGCAGAGCTTTGCATCTCATCTATCCTTTTGAAAGAAGATGTAGCAACTTGCTTTGTAGCTGTTTAAATACATATATGTTTATATATCGTTTGCCCACTAATAGAAAACACAATGCAAGATAGACCTTGCTTATTTTCATGGTGTTGGCAACTAAAACTACTGGTGTGGGTGCTTTCTAATATCTGCTGCAATTTTGCTTCAATTTGCTCCACAGGAACAACTAATGCATGAAATTACCAACTTAAAGAATCTAGTTTCAAATGCTGAAGTGTACAATGAGGAACTTGAGGTGAGCCTGTCCATGAATTTACATGCAATAAGACTGGTATGAAATGTGCTTGGTTTGTTTATCTTGAAATACTGTATCTGCTGAGGACAACCTAGACATCACTGGGCTCTGGTTAGTCTTACCAGCTATAAGCACAATATGTCTAAAACCCATGAACACTTCTGATGTATAAGCAGGTTTTTGTTAAATTTTTTACCTGAAAAAACAAACTAGGTAGTAGAATCTTCCTTCTCCCTTTCTTTCCTCCAACTTTTAGGCAGAAATAAGCTCCAAACTGGAACAGCTGAAAGAGAAAGAGAACAAAATAAAGATATTACAGAATCGTGTGGAAGAATTACAGAAAGCAGCAGCAGAAAAAAAGGACACATATTTTTCAGTGGTAAATTTGAGTTTTCTCCAGGGTTGAGAGATGGTTTTGGTTTTGTTGGAGGTGGGTTAAATTCAGGTATAACCTTGGTATAATTGAAATCTGTTTCTATACAGATGTTAGGAAAACTTCTTTACAAAGCTTAAAATGCTAATTACTATATTATCATACATCAGTACTCTGGTGAAATAAGACTATGGGAAATACTGCTCCTTATCCCCTCTCTCAAATGAGCCTGCTACTGTTCCTTTTAAAGTAACCTTATCAAGTTTTCTGAGACTGTATTTTCATTTTAACCACATAGTAGTGAGCACATTTGCTTTATTATGGCTATATTTATTTATTTGAGTATTTATCTGTCTCTTTCAGGGAGATTCTGATAAGCTAATTGAGGAAATTCAGCAGCTGAATAAATCCCTCTTAGATAGTGAAACCATAGCCTTGGATGCCAAAAAAGAATCTGCTTTTCTCAGAACTGAAAATTTGGAGCTGAAGGAGAAGATGGCAAGTACTTGTTAAATTGTATTTATAGCTATACAAAATGCTGTTAAGGGGCTATCTGCTACCAGACTAGTGAAGTAGGTAATCAATAAAGACTGGTAGAGTATTTGGAGAAAGCTAATGACACCTGCTTCAAGTAATGTTCTTATTATGGATTTCATAGAAAATGGGTTTTCATGAGAAAGATAAAAAGAAAATAGAGGCTGCTTCCACAGGAGTGGGTGGTTAGTTTTAGGTTTACCTTAAAGAAGAGAAAGAGCAAATGAGCAGTCTTTAAGGAGTTACTAGGACATAACAGTCCAAACCCAATTTTACCAGAGAACAAAAGAGAATAAGAGATGTGAACTCAGAAGTGGGATGGAGCTTACTCCTTCAAAGCTCAAAGTAAAGAGAAAAGAGTAGAAGCATTATGGCCCTGTCCTCTAAGATAAGGTATGTTTTGTTATAGGACTGATAGGAATGCAGTTGTTAATATGGGAGAATAAGCCATGGTTTTATCAAGCCAAAGCAGTTCCGTGACAACAGGAAATGTGACAGGTGCAATATTTAAATGTTAAGCAACTAGACTTATTTTGTGTGTAAATTGGATGTTATTTTGTTTTCCTGAAGAATGAACTCTTAAATAATTACAAGCAAATGCAAAAGGATGTTCAACTCTATCAAAGCCAAATAGAAGCAGGAAAAGCCAGTTACAAAAAAATGCAAGCTGATCTGCAGAAAGAGTTGCAGTCTGCATTTCAAGAAAACACAAGGCTAACTTCACTGATGGAGGGTAAAGTTCCAAAAGGTACTGTTCCAACTGATGCTTTTTTCCCCTCCTCCTCTCCTTCCTCTTCCCTGTAACCTTCTGTCAGTATAAAATATTAGAGTATCTGGTACTCTTGGCACATGGTAACTGCTTCAGCACTTTCTTGAACTGTTTGGAAAACTGCAGCTTACAGAATGTTTTGTATTTTGCGCAAAGGCAGTTGAGTTCATGAAGGCTGTCAGGGAGAATCTAAAGTAAACTGTGTGTCAATTTAAGAAGTGATGACCAAATACAGACCAGTAGTTTCATCTTTTAATTGTTGGCCACTGTAAAATATACTTTTCTAGAATTATACTGATATGACATCCAGAATGCATTATAAATCTGCTTAATTTAAAACATGCTTTTCTCTCACGCTCTTATTAATCTAAACTTGTTAATTCTCTAGATCTGCTCTCTCTTGTGGAGCTTGAAAAAAAGGCAAGTGACTTAAAAGGAGAACTAGAAAAAGCATTGAAAGAGAATGCACTTCTACAAAAACAAGTTAATGAGCTATCAGAACTTCAGTCTCTACCAAATACAGTTGAGATACAGCAGAAAGAGGTAAACAAAAAAAAATTTAACACTTTCTCCTTGTTCTTATATTGTACTTGATCGGTAACATAATAATGGAGGCCTACTGCATATGAACTTCTAAAGCCAAAAGTTGTCTTGGGTCAAATAATCAGAGACTTTACAACTAAGTTCATTAAATTATTGTTCCTCAGGTATTTAATATTTGCACAAAGGAATAAATTTCAGATCACGTTTGCCACGACGTCTACTATAATTAATCAGGAATTTCTAGTCCAATACTTGCCTGCCTATTTGTTATGATCACCGTTGATAACTGTGTATATGTATAATGGTGTTTGATCCTGGTTTACTGTTCTAAAACTGATTTTTTGTCTAAATGGGCAAAGAGAAAACTTCAAGACCTCTTAGCAGAAATGATGCTTGACAAGTGAGAGGTTTAACTGGAATGAATTCTGGAAAACTTGTAAGAAAACTTTTCTGTTTCCTGGCAGATCAGGGCTTAGTGTAGACTAATTTTGCTATAAATGTTTTAAAGGGTTTGTTTACAAACAATTTCTAGGTTTCTTTATCCATAAATACCTGCTACTAAGTATATGCAGTGAAAATTATCCAGGGCAAACAATCTCACAAACTGATTAATGCTTTGCAGAAAGTTCCAAATCCTTCCAGTGGTCTACTTCCACTAATAAACAAAATGTAATTAGATGTTGACAGCTTTGTAAACTCTGTGTCATGAAGAAAGTGTTGATACATCTAAATATTCAGTTTAGGAGTTATAGTTAGGAGTATCAGTCCAGTCCTAGCTCAAACATAGAAAAAAGGAAGTATTTAAAGAACCTCTAAAGGGTTAAGAGGAGAGGTTTCAAGGTTTTGGGACTTGTCTGTCTTGCTTCTCTTTGAAGGATTGTTTACTAGACAGCTCCCTCCCAACAAGACAAAACCCAATGTACTGTGTAGTGCGTTTGCCTATACTTTATTTCCTATGTCTGCATATGAACATGTTTTTATTATGCAACTATGACAAATACTGATTTAGAAAATGCTATTAAAATTGCTTTTCTGTTGGCAGATTCTTGAAAAATGTGAGGAGCTACGCTTATTAAAATTGGAAAGAGAAAAGCTGCTTTCCGAAGTTGCTGATAATGAAGTTAGACTTAAACATATGACTGAAGAAATTGGAAAATCAAAAGATGATCTAGCAGATGCACAACTTAAATATGTCAAGTCTGATCAGGAATATGTGTCACTTAAACAGCTCCATGAAGAACTACAGCAAAAATATGTAGCTGTGTCAGATAACAATGAACAAATGAAGCTCCAAATAGATATTCTATCTAAAGAAGCACAAGAGTCTAAAACAACTTTGGATGAAGTAAAATTAGAGGTCAGTGTCAGCTTGCTCCTTTTTACAGATAAGACACAAGGAAATAATTCATATTATTTAAAAAAAACCAAACAAACAATTTTTTTGGAGAAGTAGTCTTAAATTTATAAATAACACTATCATTGAAGTTTTTCTAGCATGAGTGGATATTACTTATTCTATGCCAGGTGTATAAGGTTGCAGGATTACACAGCTCAACCATCTCTTTCTTCATGGACAAATAAATTTATATGTTACTCTAGGTTATATGTTCTCCTTCTGTTCTTGACCTTTCAAGTCTTCTTTTCTCATTCTTAAGTTTTATCTTTAGTATGTTAACTTTTTTGTTTAAACATGCTGCTATGACTTACTCTATCTAAAGTCATAAAAACAAAGTTTCCTCATCTGGAGTCTGTTTAGAACCGATGATCTTTTCATACCAAAGAGAATCACTGCATAAATTGGTGACTAGAAAGGAAAAAGTATTATAAAAGGGAACTAAAAATGCATATTTTTGACAAGGATTTTGGCACTGATATGGCTGTCATATTCCAGCTATGGATTTGATAACTCCCAATTTGATAATTCCTAAGCTACGCTACAGTATCATGTGTGGTGTTATGTTTTAGTAAGACTTTTGCTGATGAGGAGAAACTGCAGGAAGGTTTCATAACCAAATGCTTATTTAATGTGGTCAAGAATATAAGCAGTGACTTAAAGCGAAATGATGAACATCCTATTCTTTTGTTGAAAGCTAGCATCTCTTGCCCTTTATAAGCTAATACAAGATTCTGTGAGAACATGTACATATTATCCAGTTTTGAATTACAATGGAAGTGTCTGGCCTCTTTCGTTACAAACTAAAGCTCTCTAGCAAAATGAAAGAACTGGAAGAAAAGACAGCAGAGCACAGACAACTTCTTCAGGTAAGAGAAGATTTTATTCAGACTCAGCAGAAGTTAAATGAAATGGAGCAACTAAAAGAGCAAGAAAAGATTATGGAGTCGAGATTGGAGGCCAAGGATTCAGAGATCCAGGCAGTTCTTCAGCAGCTTACTGAATGTCGGGAAGAAATAAAAACTCTAACCTGGGAAAGAGATGACCTGAAGCAAAAAGAGGAGTCTCTCCAAGCTGAGACAGACCAACTCAAAGAGGATATAAAGGACACTGTTTCAATGGTAGGAAATCTGCCTTTATAGAAATGGATCATACATATTAAGGGGACGAGTGTAAGAACACTTAAAAACTATATTGAAATATATAGGGGAGTGGGGTTTTGTGTGTGGTGGTGTTTTTGTTTGTTTTTTTTAATCAAGGAGTGCTTACTAATGTTGCAAAATACCTGAACTTTCTTTTGTGAATTTTATTCCTTTTATTCCAAAGAACATTTTGGCACATGAAGAATTGAGAAATACACAGAGTTCTCTCAAGCAATCCCAGGACACTGTTAAGAAGCTGAAAAAAGATATTTCTGAAAAAGAATCTCAGATTCTGAGTGTTGAAGAAGCACTAGGGAAAACCATTAAAGACCTCGAAATACAGGTAAAACGTTATGTAATTCAAAATAAAAATGCTTTTAATGTGTTTTCTAACACTGTGAGAACAAGCCTACTTAATCTGCTTATAGGCTCTTCTGCTTTTGCGAAGAAAACTTCTAGGCCTCTGGTAAAAAGTGGGCAAGAAAGTGGTGCTGCCTGATCCAAGCCTTTACCAGTTGCTGATCTATTTCAATATAGTTTTTAAGT
>VYZM01004940.1:0-61792 GCA_013398915.1 Dromas ardeola
GGCCTCACCAGTGCAGAGTAGATCCCAAAGTTTGGGAACCCTTCATCTAAGATACGGCATGCTGCAGGCAAAAGGGTTTGTAAAGGAAAACTGTTTGTCTTTACGTAAATTGTTATCAAAGAATATCATGTTTGTATTGTGCAGACAGTGCCTGATGAATAAAGAAGAACTGGATACAAAAGCACAGGAAAGATTTTTTTAGGAAACATTTAGAATTTACAGTTCTCTGTTTTTAAAGCATTAGCCTTGATGGTTGGTTTCTAAAGTGTATTTGTGAGAATATATAATAAATTAATTAATCCAATGCTTGCTTTATATGGATTTACATTAAAAATATTTATCCCAATAGTGCCTCTGAGCTTATTTCAGAGTGTTTCATCATGTGGTAGGTGTTCTGCTTTGCTGAACTTGTAATAGGTACCTGCACAGCTCCCATTTCTGTGGTACTGTTAATCTTGACTCATTTAAGTATAAAAGAAATACTTCAACAAAAAATAAATGCAACTCAAGAAGTAACGTATCTCCAGAACAGATTAAAATAAAGTCCAGCTGGAGTTCCGGGGTGGGAATGTGTAGATGTGCGTCTCTCTGTGTGTGCGTATACGTACCCTCATACACATATGTTAAAATGCATCCTTCCAGTCACAGGCTTATGGTCATGTTTTTCAGTTTGGGCAAGGTTAGATGACATTCTGGAACTTTGTGAGTCTTATTTCTCAGACTGATAGCATCAGAAATGCAATGAGGTATGAACACTTACTCCCCTGAGAGGTAAAGGCTTTCATTGCACATGGAACAACCTCTGAATGAAATAAAGAAAGACCAGAAAGAGTGTTTTTGTTTGACTTGGGAGGGAGCGTAGTCTATTTGTGTTCTTTAGATAATGTCCTTTTTTACAGAATCTTTGAATAATGTTGCAATGTTGAAAAAATGAAATATTTGACAGAGTTGTTGTATTGTACCATGTCATGAAAATGAGAAAATTTACATGGCCCATGTTATTTTCAGGTTTGCTGTAAACTACCTACCGTAGCTATAATGACACCAGCCCTCAGAGAGGCAGCAACAAAAGGTCATGGTATCCACTTGTCACCTTCTTTGTCCTCTAGAGCTATGGAGTCTGATACAGCTTTGTGCATGGAAAATTCCAGAGCAGTGGAAGAGAAGATAAAAGAGGACTCCATCGCACAGATTACTTGCTCAGTCCTGGGGTTCCCCACTGCTGAGCCCAACCTCAGGAATGATATCTTCAGTGTGCAGCGTTTTGGTTCTCCACCATCCTCCAAGCGCTATCAGTCTGTCTTGTTAATGAGTACAAATTCTGCGTTTAGCAACAAAACCGGTAAGCAAACGAAAGTGGGAGAGCCCGACTGCTCCAAGATGAGAAATTCATTACATAATGGTGCTGACACATCATTTGGTCAGATTAGTCATTCAGAACCTGAGGAGCAGGTCAAAGGGGAAACGTTTTCAGAGACCACATCTCCGAACTTGGCAGAAATGCAGAGACTGTTGGATTCAAATGTAACTGAATCCAGTAATGCAGAAGAAATGCAGCTTTTAAATGGTAAATGGTACAAGAAGAATGGTTTTTTGGGTAGGGCTTTGGAAGTCTGCGCTGAAACAATAAAAGGGGATTTATTACACCAGATTCTTCACGGGTCTTCAGAAGGGATTTTGAGCTGCACCCCGGAGGAGGTGTATGCTCGCTTACTCCAGTGTGTCACTAAGCAACAAATGGAAATCAGTCGCGCCAAAAGAACTCAGAAACGTTTACAAATGCTCCTGGCAAAGCATGTTATCAAACACTGTGATCAGCAGCTGAAATGCTTTGTGAAACATCAGCTACAAAGAATGAAAGTTTTCCATGAGCCAACCAGATTTTTGAGCAGTAGCTCCCTCAGGTGCACTGAAGGTTGGCCAGAAAACAATGCAACTACTTTGGAGAGTAGTGCAAGTACAGACGTACAGAATGGAGTTAGCATTGCACCAGGTGAAATCCGGGGGTTTGCACTTTCCACTGGAGGGCTGCTGTCTCGCGTGGAGAAGGATCTGGACTCTGATGCAACATGTAGCAGCTCAGATGAAGATGGTGAGGAACAGACTATAAGAACAACTGTGGAAGCGTAAGTGTTAAATTCCTCATGTGCTTCATGCTTATAAATCAAGATGGAAGGTTCTAGACCTGCAGATTCCTTCTTGTGTGAGTAACCTCACGCAATAGATAGTGCTACTGAAATCAGTAGGACCGCCTGTGTGAACAAGGCTTGGCAGGGGCCAGGCAGAAAGTAAGAACTCCAAATTACAGCATTTAAGGAACAGTTACTTTACTAGACTGTAGAGAGCTAGATTTTGTACTGCACTCCATCAGTTTGCATTATGTTAGTACTGCTAGTTATTCAATACTCAGATGGTGCTGTAAATCAAATAGCGATAGCAGTGCTGTAAATTATAGTTTTAGCTGTTATGAAAATAGTTTTAATTTTATTCTGGAGTTATTGAGAATTAGTCAATATTAGGATCTTGAAATCCACTACAATGTTATAAAGAGTAAAAATGATGGTCTGATGCAGGTGTCAAGCCATCTGGTATTTGGGGGTTGTATATCGAAAAAGTTTTGTTCTTTGAATTATGATTTAGAAAATGTTAATTTACTTACTGAAGTTGTTCTGCTGCTGTGAATGAAGCTAGCAGTGGTGTTTTTATTGTTGCTGGTATCTTTTTAAAGAAGAACCAGAGGAAAATTAATATCATTAACTAATACTGTCTTGAGTTGTCAGGGATCCTGTCAGTAGACATTATTGTAGCTTTGGAAATCAGTGGAGGGTAAGAGAAGTAAGATAGTAAAATTGTTCCCTGATGGTGGTACAGCATCCTTTTTTTTTGTTCCTTGTTTTTTTGTGGTTTGTTTTTTTTTAACCTTACCTTGCTACACTATTAACACAATCTCTTTGGTCAAGAAATTTTAGAAGGCATTGAAGACTGCTGCTTTCTCCTTCCTGCAGCTGGAGAGAGTAGAGTATGTCTTAAGGTCTGTTAGGATGTGATAGTCAGGACAGGGACACACGGAATAGAGCTTCACACAAACATGGCAGCTTGGTAGGAGCTTCATGGCACCTATGTTTCTAGCACTTGAAGTCAGGACTGGTTTTGTGTTTCCTGATCTGCTCTTATACTCCCTGCTGTCAGGGAGCGTCTAGAAAGCATTAAGAGTGACACGGGTGTTTGAGGAAAAATAAGTATTTAAAAACATATATTTCTTGGTCTGTTTCTTGAAAAGCATAATGTTCAGAAGAAGTCAAGGAAGTGTTCATCTTAAATTAGAAAAGAGCTGTGCCCTGTAATGTGTTTATAGCGTCAGTTAGGGAAGCTTCAGTATAGCATGGTCTTATCAAATGGCTGCTGTGTTTTGTTAAACTCTGTAGGCTTGTAAAACAGAGAGGAGAAAAAGTGCAAAGTAAAAAATAGTTTTCATTTTCTTTTATATATTGTCAAAATGGTAAATACTGTACTAAAGTCCAACCAAAGCATAATGACTTGCCAGCCAAGTTAGGATCACTTTAAATATTTGAGATTGCAAAAGAATTATTCTCCTTTTGAAATATTTTAATGAAAAAACAGCATTTTTGGCCCTTCCCAGCATAGCAGAATCCACATTCTTCTCCTAGCTGATATGTTTGAACTTCTGAGTAATAGCTCTGCCTCTAGGATTCTTATCTTGTGATTACATGAACTGAAAAAGAAAAACTGATGAGAAACTCTTGATTCTCAAAGGGTAGTGGGTAATACAAAACTTGGACCGAAGTTCTGTATGAGGGTTTTCTTTTGTCTTTGCTCCAGGGACAGTCAAGTTTTTAACTGCCTGCCAGTCCTTTACCTTTATTTCTTCTTGTGGCTTTTGAATTCCTTAAGTTGTCTTTCCAGTTAAGGCTTACTCAGTTTGTTTTGCTGTAGTGATGAAAAAATCCACAGAGGATTATTAAATACAAAGACACCCCCTTTGGCTCAGGAAATCCCCAAGCTGCTGTGGCTGGCAGCTGAGGGAGTATTCTGGAGAAACACTGCTCCCTCCATGCCTGCCCGCTTGTAAGACTCTTATCTTGGCCACTGCTGAGAGGCAGGAGACTGGGTAGATCGTCTGTAGTCTGACTCAGTGCAACCCTTTATTTGAGGGTTATTTTTTTTTCCTCCCTTTTTTATGTTCTTACTGTTGAAGAGCAGTGAAGCAGCAGCGGTGATGAGGTTAGCAATGTGCATTAGCCAGGGCCTTGCTGCATTGGCAGTGCAGGAACCCCTGGTGTTTGAACTGCTGCTGGGCCAGCAGGCTCGGAGTTAAAGTACTACCCAATTTAAGCAGAAGACTCTTGTCTGCGTGCACAGGCTGAGGCAATGCTTGAAATAACATTGCAGTGAGGACAGGCTGTCTCTTATTCGAATTTATCATTATCTTCAGCTTGGAATGTTTTTTTTTTCATTTCTTCAACTTTCCTAAGATTTGTCTTTGTGGCTAAAAGGCTGCACTTTTTCTTCTGGGTGACAAGGGTAAATCGGTTATTCACCAGTGCCACTGCTGAGATTTGTTGTTGCCTGAGCTTTACCACTTTAAGGCTCTTTGGATTGCCTTTCACCTGGACAAAAGAAACAAAGTTAACATCCATTTTTATTTCTACTAAGTGGATTTACATTCTTTGAAATGTCAGGGAATCGACTCAGTGTTTTCCCAGAAATAATGTGATCATGTGGGTGAGAGAATACTCGTTTCCTCGCCTGTGACTTATTTTTCATAGTGAAGACTTTTACTGACCTGGAAAGACTCTTCCTCTGTGATATTCTTCATAATACTTAACAGTAGATGTTACAAGGTTCTATTAACGCAGTGATGAATGGGAAAATGTTTTAGTTTTGCCTATATCACAGCATACTGATCGCATTTAACTTGAGGGTATAATCATGCTGGTGGCTGGTGATTGTTGTGACTGCAGTGCTTTTTATTCTTTTTGGTGGGGGGAGGAAGTGTCAATCCAATGTGCAAGGGGGGAGAAGCCTGCAGTTACCGTGTTTACCTGAGAACAGTCTGTTTCCCATCAGGAGAGAGAAGTTGATTCTGGCTCCAATTCTTCACGGTAGAAAAAAACCTGGAGCTGTTTTTAGCATTTTGAACCTGTTCATTCTCTTTATCCTGAAAAGAATTCTACCCAATGAGTGTTGACATAAGCTCTTCTGAGCTGTATCTTAGTGCTTTGTGTCTCAAGTAAGATTGTCTTTATCCATCTATTTCAATACCTTTGTTGTTTAGTAGCAAATAGCTGCTGTAAGATATTTAGACTATTGTTCATTCCTTGTGCATTACATAGGTGCTGTCCTTAAGACAAGAAAGATCTTTGGTCTGCTGGTGAAGGCATTTCTTCTAGCTGACAATTCACAGTACTTACTGAACTTCCCTAGTTCCTAGGGTAATTGGGAAGCCTCATCCCATTTCAAGAGCTTAATCAAAACACATTTGGTCCTTTGAGTATTTGCTAAAAAGAAGTATGAAAGAACAGTTGGTTCTTTTCAGGAATTTTGTCATTTTGCTGCTAGTGTCAGCTCATGAATGTCCTTAACCTGTCAGTTTTCATGGACGTTTTCTTAGGCAAAGCACCAAATTTCCATCAGTAATTTGTAGTGTATTCTTGTACCATTCCAGCCTTTGGGTGTAGGAAGTTCCTGAGGCACTACACAGGGGATGTGGTAGTACTTCTCTCTGGTTTCTCAAAGGCAGATGCTAGTGGCTGTTCATTAGCTCCCTGTTAGCATTAGCAACCAAAGTGGATGGAGGGCCTGAGAGGAGGGCATCACAAAGCTGGCTGTGAGTAATTCCTTCAGGAATTCACAACTAACATCAACCACTTGAAATGCATCATAGACAACATCTCACCAGCTGAGTTTGCTTGGAACTTGTTGATCTTCTTTGTGGTTCATGAAGATGGTAGAGTATCTGTAGAAATGGTCACAGTTTTCAAAAAATTAATTGGGGGAGGATGTGAGCTCAAAGCTTTTTCAACAACACAGCTCTGGTCTGGAAGCTATGTACTGTATCCTTCCAGGCCAGCTCCAAATCCTTATTCATGTATTTTGTGTGTTCCTGATGTGGTTAGAAGTTCCTTGTAGTACATTGTAAACAACCAGAAGTCTGATGCTGAGGTGGTTATTTGGGAAACCTTTAAAGTTGCAGGGCACAGAGTTTTTCTTCTACATGTGCTACTTGTATGATCTTCCAGAATCAAAAGATACTGGGGTATCAAAAGAACTGGGGTGCTTCGAAGGCACAGCTGCTCACTCCATCAAATAGTAATACACGTACCTAATTGATTAGAGAGAAAAGCTGCTTACAGTAGATTTTTCTGCAAAATAAGTAGCTCTGTCTACTCGTGAAAGGTCCTGTGCCCTGTTTCCCTAGTCCTCCTTCCCCCATCGGAATACAGTCCTTTTGCATCATTAGTGGGATTTTTTTCTTCTGAAATATTTTCGTGCTTTTCCTCTGATTTTTGAAATACATGTTTTACTGATTATCCTCCAGCAACCTCAAGCCTGATGAGGAAGCACTGTTATTTTTCCATGCCCACAGAGTTTATTGTGCCTGGAAACTTTTATAATGAATGTGCAGAGATAGTAAATTTTTTTTCCCCCCTTTTTTTTTTTTTTTCACCTTAGATTGCTAGCTGGAAAAAGAGAAGAGGGGAAATCTGCTTTCAGTACAAATACTTGGTGGGGAGGGGAGTAGTAAGGCGGAGAGAATACAGGAAGGAGGAAAATATTACGAGCAGTATCTCCAGATCTAATCTGTCTGTTCTAAATTATTTTCCATTTTTCCTAGAACTTTTTCTCATGGGTAACTGAGCAACATCAATGCAGTTCTGCAGGCCTCGCTATGGAAGGGCACTGCGTCAGGGCTGGGGTTTATTGCATGTCTTTGAGCCACATTATAAGGGGAAGCTGTTTGTTTTTGCAAGGTCAGGTCCTAATTTTCCACTCTGAGCTGCAATTTTACTTCATACCTGATACGAGAACTGAATTCTGGTTTTGGGAAGGGGAGGAAGAGAGTCTGCCAAAACCAAATACTGCTCTCCATTTTTCTTATGCACAAAACCCCAGTTGTTCCCAGTTTTTTAAGACCTTTTTAGTTTACAAGTCCGGGAAATGTCTTATTTGCATAGAAGATTAATGTGAGAGCTTTTGAATAAGTGTAAATTCATAGGTGCTAATAATACGCTGATTTCAAAACGTTTTATACATTGCTTTTTCGTGAATTCCATTCTCTCAATTCTTGGCTACCATCACTAGGATGTGGGAGGAGAATTGTTACCAGGGAATGAAAGAAAAGATAGCTTTATATTACCTTCTGTTTTCACTCTAGGGATATGTGTATTATTTCAGAATATATTCAGCCTTACTTGGTTGGGTTTACATAAGATGGATTTACAACTTCTTTAGGGTCCCACATGCATTTACTGTTTTTCTTTAGAGATCTCTCGTACAGCAATAATAACTTGCTTTTGAGCAAGATTTCCTTCTCACAGTACCAGAGTAATGTTCTTGGGAGTGAGGATCCTGATTTCTAACCTGTAATTATATTAATATTTTTGCAGCTGCTGAAAGCAGACTGAAAGGTTTTAGTGAAAGGCAGAAGGTTTGACAAGTTGCAACCTGCAAGGGAATCTCAGAGCCAGGAATGCCAAAGCTTTTGAGTTAGATAGGTGTTGAATGCATATTTAATAAAAACTTGGCATTACTCTTCTGAATGATGGTTTAAAACATGGTCAACATAGTATAGTAGAATAGCAAAGCTAATAATCAGACACGTGTATACATGATAACCTCGTGTCCTTAATTAAATGGTAGACAAGAAGAGTTTGGTGCTTGATGTCAGCTGCTGATTAGTCAGTGTTTTATGGCTAGCTTTTTTCTTTTGCTAAGTTGTGAAAAGTAGGGTTTTTTTCATTAAAAGATGTGTTTACAAACAACAACAAACTGTCTTTATAACATCTTGTAAAGTGAGGGCAACATTATTTCATTTTATAGGTAAACATTGGTTTCATGAGAATCTACTTCAAAGGGATAAATCCAGTGCCTTTGAAAATCACCATACGTGGGCCCCTGATAACAGGAAATCATTTAAATGCCTTCCTTTTCACATGAAATAAAAAGTGTGCATAAAGACTTCCCAAAATAGGAATGCTCTCCTGTAACAGGGTTTCATTCATACTGCTAAATATGGGTTAGGAATGTAACTTTAGATGTCGGATTTAAATATATTGACCTGTGCTCTTTTTTTTTTTTTTTAATTGAAACTGAAATAGCTGTAGATGTTTTTATTTTCATCCAAACGTTTTACCTAACTGTTGTGGCTGAGAAAAAATTTTCTGTTGGGGAATTTAAATCAATGTAATTTTCAGTTAGGAAACTTTTAATTACTTTTCCTGCTATTGAAAAAAAAAACAAAACCTGAACATCTGTGCTCGAATATATGTGCATTATGAACTCCCATTCCTCCCAGCCCATGGCGGTAGACTGGGTAGCAATAAAACTTCGTGAAACTCCACCCCAAGCTCCTACAAAACACCCAAAGCAAGAAGGCTGCAGCTACTGAAACCAACGTTCAATACACTCTCCTCCGTGTCCCGGCAGGCCTGACTGTGGGGTTTAACCTGGTAACAAACTCCGTCCCTGCCCTGCGAAGCAGACAGCCAAGTACTGTTGGGTTGTTCCTCTGCTACTTAATCACAACCCACTTACAGCGATGGCGAGGGCCCAAAGGGCTGCGTTTCTGACCTACCAGGGTCCTGTGTCCCAGGGGCAGGTGCCGGGGTCCCTGCTGGGACAGCGCTGCTGGGGGCTCACCCCGACCAGTGGTTTCATGCTCACCACGGCCCCACGGCGGGGGGGTGGGTCCAGGCCTCGGGGCTTGAGGCAGACCCATCCCAGCTCTGCCCAGCTGCCCTCCCCCCCCGGAGGAGCGCTCTGGGGTTCTTGCAGCTCTCCTGTGAGCCCCTTCCCTGCAGCACCCCTCTGCGCCTGGTGGCGCACATTCCCTTTGGTGGGGTGGGGGTACCTTTGCCGCTGCTCCTCATTTAGATGATTGCTCTGCCGTGGGCTTCCCCGCCAGCTACAGACCCTTCTGAGTCTCCTCTCGGCCCCTGTTCTGCAGGGCAGCAGCCCTTCTGCTACCCAGAACCTGCTGATGGTTTCCAGTGCATCCGGCATGCGAGTTCTGGATCAACTGTTAGGTGTCTATTGAAAACGTCTCAAAAAAGATTATGCTTTGTATCCGTTTTTACATTGAAATCTAATACTCTATACAGCTGGAATGAAATTAGTTACAAGCTGGAGTTAGATGTCACATGAATACCATCCCCACCTATTCCTTGTAAGAATATATATATACAAATTTTGGGACCAACTTCAGTGGCTGGTCAGCATTGATACACTGCTTGTATGCTGTAATAATGTTCCATTTGCACATATTTTTAAAGGAATATATTGTAAGCTCTGTCTTAATTTATATTTAGCATGGGATCCAGACATAGCGCTACTTTCTTGATTTCGTTTTCAAGGGCAATTGTGTAATACTTACAGAGAATTTCTAGTCCTGTGTACCTGGTGTTTTGTTGTTAGTCTCTATTGATGTTGTGCCATTTCAAAGTCAGGAAAAGAAGCTTGTTTCCAGGCAGCCCTGGTGCTCCTGAAGTTTCTTTCTTTGCTTGTTAGCACTACCTGCTTCTCTGTTCCGTGTTGGTCTGATCTACAGCATGCTGAGGCTTCGTGGAAGAAGCTGGGGTGTTGGGGGAGCCAATGGAATCTGAAAAATTAATTTAAAAATATTCTTAACAAAAGACGTTAGCAGATAGGCATTTTGCAGTGTATTTTTTTAATTTATTTTACTAAAAGAGGAAATTATGCTGGTGGTTTACCTTTCACAGGTTTTTACTTCTTGGGCAGTTAATACTCTAACTGACCCCACCTACACCAACCAATTTGGCCTTTTATCATTAACAGCTCTAAAGAATTATGTAAACGGAATTGAAGATGAAAAGCACCTACCATGTTGTGAAGCCAGCTGTTGGAAAAGTTCAGCACTGTAACAGTTAACACTGCTTTAAGAAGATGAATTTTTAATTTCTTTTGTTGAGATCAAAATTGAGTTAACAATTCAGCACCAGTATAACAGTTTAGTTTCTAATATAAAACCTGTAGTAGTAGTGTGATTCTTTGCAGGAACTCTGTAGCAGGCAAGTACTGGCTATGGCATCTCATCAGTTTGGAAGATGTGATTTCTCAGATGAGGGAGTATATAGAGCTCCAACATGAAAGTCTGACAAAATTTCACCTTTGCTAGGGTATCTAAGCGCAAAGGCTTTCCCTTTTTATATTTTCAGTTTTCTTCTACAGCCTTTTTTTCCTGAATACTGATTTTCCTTTTCTCCCCTTCCCACTGTCCCTTCTAAACTTACTTGTGGAAGATGTAAAAATCTTGCTTTGCTGCTACTTATTTTTTTTCCCCCAGCCTAGTTCTCTACCATGAGTTTTCTCTTCAAGGGAAAATCACAGTTATGATTGATAATTTCAGGTGTTACTGCATAAATTCCTCAGGCCTAATGGCTTTGCAGAAGAAAAAGTTCAGCTGGATAAAGTTTTTTGGTTTGGGAAGATATGTATTATGTGTTAGTATCAACATATGTTATTGGATGGAGTTCTGAAAGTATTAAATGGCAACAGTATGTCAGAGATGGTGGGACCAGGCATGGGTGCCAGAAGTTGTTGCGATCAGCAGTTGCTGATGTCTGTAGGTGATAAGGAGAACTGTAACCCATCTGTTCTGAAGCCGTGTAGTGTTGCAGAGGAAAATCTCTGCCAGGTAAGAATTTCTGCTAAACACCAAAGAAGATAGCAACCCCGCAGGCTCCATAAGAATGACCTGATTGCAGCTCTTCGCAGAGATTGCACTATAATTTTGAGTACCAGAGAACTTCCTGTAATTGATTGGTTTGGGGTTTTTCGGGGCACAGCTTGGTTTAGTGCTAGTTGTCACAAAACAGCACAAAACAGTCTGCAGCAGGCGCTCCTGGGCAATCTGCAGAAAGGCTGATAGTTAACTGTCAGAGTAAATAGTGCTTTGTTGTGTAGTGTTGATTGGATATGATACCAGAGGATGATATTTGTTGCAGTTTGTTTTCATCTTGTTTGCACTCTGGAATGTGTAGAAAAGATTGAGTTCGTAAAACACCATTCTCCATTTTTTTAATTATGTGGTTGTTAATGGCTGTAGCTATTAACTGGTCCAGGGGAATTAATACTTCAACAGTAACTGAAGTTAGTTCATTCTGAAAACAAACATTGAGTAGGTGTGCTGGAAGAATTAGTCCTTGAGAAAGCATTTATGGGTCATTTCATAGTTGGACGTGTTTGTTCAGCCATTACAAGTGTTGGAAGTTTTTGTTGGGAGTGGGCATTTTTATCTCATGAGTAAAATCTAGATAAGATGATGTAAAATACGTGCACTGCATATCTGAATTCGCCTAATCTAAATGTTCTATATGATGCGATCTCCCAGTTTTCATAGCTAATCTCTTATTTACTGTCAGTGTCTGTGGAGAGAAGAAAAACGGACATGTTGAATTTCACCAGCGTGTTGACGGAAGGTATCAGAAGCCCTGCGCTCACCTTAATGGCTTGCAAGAAAAGGTTTGTGTTCAGGCCAGATGCGTTGTAAGCATTGCCATGTGTAGTCACAGGAAAACTGACTGTAATGCTGGTGTAAAATGAGGGGCAGCTCAGGAAGTTCGCAGGCTTGCAGCTCCGGTCCTGTGGGATCCCCACCATACTAGTGTGCTGTTGAGTATTTGTGATGGAGTGCTGTATGGTGAATATGAACTCTTTTGTATTTTTGTACAACTGAGGGAGCTTCCCAAGAGACTTGGGGGATGTATGACTTTTTTTCCAGTGTGTTAAGTGTCATGAATTTCATTGTGAGTCATACAACGTCTGGATGGGATTTAAAGATCTGGAGAACTTTCTGATTTTTTCCTTTTCAGTTTCCGGACTTGAGTCCTTCATCAAAATGATAAGCTTTTGCCATTGTTTTCGGTGACTCCCACCAAGGAAGGTGATCAGCTCTTTATCCTGAGGGTAATCAGCCTGCAGTTTATGAGCTGCTGCTTGCTCATGCTGTCACATGACTGGCAATAGGCTTCTGGTAGCCCAGGAGTTCCCGGCGAGAGGAGGAGATGAACCAGCGGGGATGGTAGATGTCAGGATCACAGAGTCATTTCAGGACTAAATTATCTGAAAACTGGATGCCAGAACAATGTGGATTAAACTGAAGGGGACATGGCCTGGCAGAAAGAGCAAAATACACTGTGTTAGGAAACTGAGCGGAAATGTAAGTGTGAGGGGATGTCAGGAACAACTGCCGCTTTTAGGTTTAACGCAGAATTTTAGAATTGGAGAAGTTTTTCCCACCTACGCTACGTGGGTGCCTTGCTCTCTGCCTTGTTCGTGTTTAAGGGTGTTGTAACTTGAAAAAGTTGGTGTTCTTTGAAACAAACCTTTTGGAAGGAGGCTGTGTTTTGGGTTGGCAAACCTGCCTTTTGGAGTTTTGATGTGGGTCTGTTGCAAGTATCCTCCTTTCCTGTTCAGTAGGAAGCATCCTGTTATTGTCTCTGCAGACGTGTCATAGTAGGGGCATGTTACTTGTTCTCACTGGGAGTTAAAAAGGCCTCAGTTTCCTTTTATTTTTCAGGATATAAGGTACTTGTGGAGAATCTTGCCTTGGACACAGGGCTGCATGCTCTAAAATAATCTTTCCTGTGATCACCATGCCTATTTGAATCAACCTTTCTGGAGACTTGCTATCAATCCTGTGTTCTGTATTTTTTGTGCATTTTAAACACCACTGTGTTTCTCCTTCATTATTTATGAACTGTTTTTCAGGCTTCTTGTTTTGTTTGCTTATGAAAATAAAATATGCCTAAAAGGTTTAAATTCCAGCCCTTCTCCTCTCTTGTAAACAAAAAAACCCCACCCATGCACAAACCCAAACAACAGTGTGTCTAGCGCAGCAATTTTATCTTGGTTAACAGTTCCCCTTTGCAGTCAGTTAGGTTGCCTGGTTATATTTTTGAGGTAGACTGATCTCAGCTATTGGGAAAACATAAATCTCACCCACAACATAACGGAGGCCCTGGAAATACTTCTTATAGTCTGTAGCATTCTCTGAGGTTGGTTTGGTTACATAAAAGCATGGTTTGTTCTCGATTGTTTTTTCACTTTTGGAGAAGGTGAGTGTACTGAGTGGTTTGTCGGTATATTCTGTCCACAGACCATGGCTAAAACCTCTTTCAGTTCAAGCAATGGTACTGACTGTAATAGCAGTATATTATTTATTTCTCTTCACTTGCCTCTTTGGTATCAGCAAAACCAAGAAGCTTTGATGAAATGCTTATACTGCCTCTGCTGGTGCTGACGATCCCAAGCTGAATTCTTTCCCATCCTTTGGGGTAAAACAGTACAGCCCCAACGTCTGCTTTCCAGTTATATTTTTGATCATACTTTGACTGTCTGTGCTCCTTGTGCCTTGTTTGTTCTTCAGCATTTCCTTCTTCCTTCTCATGCAAGTTGTGCAGGATTGGCCTCCTGCAGTTCAATCAGAACAGAGGAAATGCAAGCCAGTATCTCACATGGAAATAAATTTTGTCTCTGATGCAATTCCAGCACGTTTTTCTAGGGAAATTTAAATGAGATGTTTTATTCATACAAAATCAGTATCGCTCTGTTCTCTTCCAATTCTAATAGTCCTGGATGACTGCAGGAGATTATCTGCAGATTTAGAGTCATCTCAAGAGCAGTAAGTTTATATGTAAGTTTAGTATTTCACCGTACTACGCTATTGAAGATTAGAAACTTTTGCAAATATAACATGGTTTATATTGAGTTGTCAGTAGAAGAATGAATTTGAAATTCCTGTGGAGGACGTCTGATGTTAGAGTCGAAAGCACGGAAACCAAGTACAGATGCTTTGCAATAGGAGCACACAGGAAGCGGGACAGACAGAAACTTCTTTTTTTTTTCTTCTTTCTTGTCTCATTCCCAACAGAGAACCAGAGCAGGAGCTTCTACTTTAGCACCTGCTCTGACTTCCTCCTTCAGTAACAGGCCTGGTTATTTTTGGAACCCGTTGTGGTTTTTTGTTTTATTTCGTTTTGTTTTTTCTTCTCTGGATTTGCAGAATTGATGAACTCACTGGTGCCACTTTGAAACAGCTTTCTTTACCGAGTGAATGTTATGCTATACTCTCTAGCATCCCAGGAACAGATTTACAGATTTTATTTATTTATTTATTTATTTATTTTTAATGGCAATAGTAGGTTATCATTTGCACTTGAGTGACCATACTACTTTGCATGCAAACATGCTCACTTCAGGAATGTGAGGATAGCTTACAGTGATTTTAATCTTCCTCTGAGGAGTTACAAGGTTTACTGAAGAGTTTGTAGAGAAATATACGTAGAGGCAAAAATGGTAAATAAATAATGCAAGATCAAACAAATGTGAGTGACGGAGATGGAAATGGAATTTAGCAGCGCACTCGCCTCCGATCCTGTAAATGCGAGCTCACACTCGCTGCCTTGCCCTGAGCTTCCTGCCCTTCCCGTGTGGCTGGCTGGCTGCAAGGCATCAGCCCTGGGGAAGGGAGCTAGCCGTTAACCTTGGTTCATTCACCTGCATCCAAAGTTAAAATGACCATGAGCAGCTCTCAAATCCATGTCGCCGTGCAGCTGCCCCAGTGCTCGTGCAGCGCTGGGCAGCCTCGGCGGGCAGGAGAGAGAAGCTAAAATTGCTTCCTTTGGCCTGAGCTTAAAATGTTTGTGTGCTTCGTTCGGTGGAAACTCTTCCTTATAGAGGAGCCTAAGGACATCATTATTACAGTGTCATTAAATCCTGTTAGTTTAATTATGTAGTATGCTTTAAAGCCTTAAGAAATACTTGCATAGTATTTTAAAATGAAGCAAAAATACACATAATGTATTTAACAGTGAATGCAATTAATTCAAGATTTAATATTGTGTTTAAGTAAAAAAAAATGCAAACAGTTTTGAGAAATAACTTGTAACTTTGCAGAGGATTTTTTTTTTATACGTGACAGTAATATACATAGGATATGATTTGTTTGCCTTAAGGTTACAATATTTGACTGTTTTTCTGTTACCTGCTATGGTTTTGTATTGGTTATGCATTCCCTTACTGCTGTGCTGATTTCATATAGTGTATGTATTTTTTTTTTTTTTCTCGTTTGCTTCCTCCTCCTCCTTGGTCTGTCTGAGGATAGCTCACCTTTCTCCCCAGACTGTTGCATCTAGCTTGGCAGGCAATTCTGTCAGTGTGATTTATTTTCTTTCACCTGGGCTTTCTTGTTACAATGTCCTGGTTTGGGGGGTGGGTTGGTTGGTTGTTCATTTGGCTTTTGAGAAAGCAATAGAAGTAAGCACCTGAACACTGCTGTTGGGTTTTTCTTGGTTATCCTCTTTGCTCCTATTTAACTTTTTTTGTTAAAATTATTAACTAAGGTTTTTGTTACAGCCTCATTAAGCATCTCTTTCTTAGGATTAACTTTTTGCTGTCCCAGGGTCCTGAGACAAATTCTAACTATTCCAGCCACCGCACTTGTGTGAACACTTTATTTAATTGAACCCTGACTTGGGCCAACTAGGAATTTGGATCCCTCCGTTTCCCTGCAAACTGCATTTTATGACTTCCAGAAGCACAAATGTGCAAAAGGTGTCAATCTCAGGGAAGTTCTTGGCAAGACGACCTGGTTAAAGCATAAGTAACCAGGGCTGTTTACTATGTGCTGGTAAGAATGGGAAAACAGAGAGAAATAAGAAGGGGTTGTCAGAAAAAAGGATATTCACAAGATTACTTCATATGTCTTTTTTCCTAGGACAAAATCACTAATAGAATATATAAAATGTGAACAATTTATTATGGGATATATTTTTACAATTCTTTGAGTTTCTTTTTGATGGTAATCCACTTTATTTGCTTGCACATAGAATCTGGATTTAAACAGGACATTTCAGTCTCCTAATTTCTAATGTTCATTTTATCTGTGTAGGAGAGAGTTTAAGCTGGGTGTAAGTTAGGTGGGCAGACAATTTACGTTTAAAAAGGGGGGAAATTATGTATTTTAGAGGTAACGTATCAGAGACTGCATCTATTCATACTACTTATCATAGCTAAAGTAGACTGAATGTTCTGAGACTTTGAGTTATATTTTATAATTTTTGCCCTGAAAATACTAGGATTCTCAAATTAGGTGATTCTCCACTCACGCCAGGAAACGTCTAGCATCTTCTGCAATGTCTTGCCTTTCTTTCGTTGTTGAGGTAGTTGACACAAAATTCTGCATGAAAGAATTGTACTTGTGTGGTGTTCCTGTGCCAACTCGCTGGCATCTGCTTTTTCTTATCTCTTTTGTGATGCTTCAGTACTTTTCATTGCTTGGGAACAGAGGATCACGTATTCTGCCTGTGCAGAACCTACGTACAGAGTCATCCAGGATTTAGATCCAGTACTTATCCCAATAACTTAAGTGAAAGCACTTATTTTCCAGAAGAATTTTGATTTTTTTACAGTTCTTTTAAGCTAGCTGTGTGAAACTACTGCACAACTTTAGCGGGAAAAAAACACCAGTCCTTTTCTTTAAACAAATAAGCTGTTAATGGTAGGATACTAGTGGAAGTTGCATAAATACTGCATTGTGTCGTCTCTGTTGCTTAAATTTGCTGGATATTATTTGTTGAGTGGTACTGTTATGTCATTCATTTATTTAACATGTAGATTGAGTAAAGTTTGCTGATAGCAGTGATGAATTCAGCATAATAAAGTTAAGCTAATCACAATGTCATGTACTGGGAGGCATATCTTTCCTGTTACAAAATATGCCCATTTGTAAAGAGCAGTAAGATACATAGTAACTATACTATACTGACACAACTATATTTATAAAATAGCTTGAGTAAAAGAAATCTAAACTACTTAGTTGTTTTTTTGGGCACTGCTTTGATATCTAGCTGGTCATTGCTGGATGGTGTTTTATTAGATTCCAACTGTTAGCAAACAATATTCGTGGAAGCTTGTGGGAGGAAGTGTGGAGTAAGAATTTGGTTTCTTGCTGGTGGAGTTACTGGAATTCTTTACAAATCTGTAATATGCATTAACTGATAGAGTTTGGTAGTTTCTTCAGCTCTGGGTTTTGTAACACAGAACAGAAAACTTAGCTTAGCCTGGGAATAGCCGATGAACATCGATTGTACTGGTTTGGGCAAGTTCTGTAGTTACAGAAATAAGCTGATGTGAAACTGGATGGGTATAATCAGATATCTTCTGAAAGCAACTGAGATGCTTGCAACATGAGGCAGAGCAGCTGTCAAAAATGTTCTTGTGCAAATGTGGTTATCTTTATTTTTGGACTAACCAGCATTTTGTCTTCACAGCAGCTATACTTCTGAATGGAAGTGGCTTGCAGACAGAGCTAGAATTGGCAGCCGTTGGACATGGCTTCAAGCCCAGATTTCAGAACTAGAATACAAAATCCAACAACTAACTGACCTTCACAGGCAGATACGTGCCACCAAGGTATTGTCTGTAAGCTCATAAATGGGCTTTTCAAATAATCTTTTGACAGTGTTTCTTGTAATATTTATTTATTTGGTTCCTTGTCGTCGTCGTCGTTGTTGTTGTTTGTTTTGCCCTAGAGTTCTTGTATCTGCACAAGCTATCACATGCAAAGGGTAGTGAGAAAGACATCAGGAGGTAAAAAGTATTGGACCCTAGAGACACCAGTACAGGACTGGGAGTTGGGAACTCTCACCTTCCTGTCTGTTACAGTTAGTGACTTTGTTAGCGATTTCCGGGGGCCCAGCACGAGGTACTGCATTTATCACACTAGTTTTTTCCCTCAGCAGAAGAGACAAGATTTGGTTTTCAGGTGGGGTGGTTGGTTGTTCATTTTTGTGTTGTGGGGTTTCAGGGTGAGTTTTTTTGTTATTTACAGTGCACATTTATTCTGAGGATTAGCTAGTTAATGTTTGTACAGCACTTTGAACAGGTCAAGGATTAATTATTACTAAAATTCCAATGTGTGTAACTCATGTACTAGTTTTTGTAAATCAAACTGGCTAGACGGTGGGAAAGTCGCATTCCTAAAACATGAATAATCTATCTGTCAATTTAATGGGTTCCCCAGGTCATTCTCATGTGCAAGAAGCCAAAACCCGTGATAATTCTGGTGGTGTGATAGTGAGGGGTTTTAGAGGAGAACTCTTTTGCTCTCCATTGATGAGCGTCTTGTAGGCTGTCTGATCTATGCTGGGGTCAGATAAGTACAGATGGAGAGGAGCCAGGAGATGCTTTATACTTTATGTGGCTGAATGTGAGACTTGGAGAGAGTTTAAAAGGAGAGGGAAATCACCCCAGAGAGCATTTCCCTCTGATCACATAAAGAAAAATTATTCCCTCTTCTCCTTTTGCCCTCAAAGCCTTTCTTTTCATATCCAGCTTCGTCTTTCCTGCTCACAACTTTTCCTCAGGAATTGAAGAGCCTTTGTTTGAGGGTCTGCCCTGTCTCTGCCCACAGAAATGAAAGGAGATGTTGTATTTTGGTGAAGGGTGAGAATGCTCATATTTTAATGTTGTCCTAAATACCAAGTACATGCACACTGTTACACCCAAAAGCTATCAACCTGAGAGGTGACATACGTCTCATGAGCTGCAGAAGATGGAGAAATAAATAAATGAGAGAAAGAACATTCTTTTAGTCATGCATTTTCTTCGCATTAGGTGGTATGTTGGCTTGGAGCCTAGCAGTCTTCCTGGTGGAGATCTTTAGTGACATTCCTTTTTGCAGACTTCATGCCCCTTTTACCAGCTGTGCTATTCAGTATTTGGCATTGTGTCCCATAGTGAAGGTAGACACATACATTTCTTCAGCTGTGATTCTTTTGCATATGTATTTGTAGTACACCAGCCCAGCAGCTACGGAAGGATACATGGGCTGATAGAAGAGCTCTTTGTTTTCATTTGGTGGCTCCAGAGTAGTTACACAATATCATTAGAATTTGTGTGCTGTGTTAATGGTTTCAGAGTGTTTTTCATGTGTTTTGAGTGGAAAAAAATATGATTCATAGCCAGTGAACAATGATTACAAGCAAAATGCCACTCCTTTAGCACCATAAAACGCAATAGGAAGGGAGATGGTTAACTTGTGGGCAGTTTCCTGGCCTTCTGCATTGTGCATTGTGTCTTCTGTGTCTCTTCCCTGTGCACACAGAAGTAGCAGCTCTGGATCTTTGAGAGTCTTTTCGTTTAAAAAAAAGTTTATCTGCAAAACAAAACAATTCCTTTAAAGCAGGGGGAGAGAGTTCATTGCCAAAACCTACTGGTTTTAACCCATTTAACTTATAATTCCTATATAGTCATTGTTAGTCTTTTAATTCTTTAGTCTTCCTCTTTTCTTCTGTGCCTGTTCCATCTCTCCCTTTTCGTACAGTCTGTCAATTTTCTTGTTCCTTTTCTGCTTTCCTCTTTCCGTGCTTGGTCAACAGGATTCTCAACTTAAAAAAATAAAATTCCAGTGAACGCGGGGGTTGCATCCCCCTCTTTTCACTGCTTTTCCTGTGTGCCTTCCTCCAACTTAAGAATTTGTGGTTTAGACTTTTGTGAGTCATTTTTTTCGCTCTCTCTGTTGTCATGACCTATGATTCATTTACTAAAAAGATCTAAATTCTAAAAGAGCCCAAGGCTGTTGAGCTAGCTTTTCCTCCTGTTGTGGCACATAAAAATTAGATCTATACTTGAATTTCCTTAAATGTACTGCCTACTTTTAACTGCTATTGGTCTACACAGTGTAGTATGATACTGTCTGGATTTGTTTCCATCTGCTGTGAAAAGCTGCTGTGGAAAAGCACAGATGATGGGCTACTACCTGATAAGGAACGTGGAAAATCTAGGGTTGACTTGATCGAAATTCAGAATCTCTGTGCCCTTTTTGGGCGCTAAAGCAAGTTTTCAAGCACCTACATCTAGTTTTGGAGAATATCGTTGTTCTCAGCTTTGAATTTAAAACTCAAACAGGGAATAAGTTAGAGAGACAATGAGAACAGGACAATGTCATGTTTTCTTCCAGTCCCCGCTTTGGAGTGTCTTTGAGACTTGCTTTCGTGGGTTAGGACAAGTTGCTGCTGAGGCAGGAGTCAAGGTGTGAGTAAAACTACAGGATACTTAATCTTCCGCAGCCACATCCTAGGTGAAGTCTGTCTTGCTTAAAGAAATAGTATAGGGGTTCCATGTGTTCACATAATGACAATCTTCCTTGTTTTTAGTGGAATATTCTTACTAGAAAGAGAAATTAGAGGCAGTGTAATCGAATGGTCCCATTTTTCCAATATCTGCTTGATATTTGAGTAACAGTCAGTACTTAAAAGCAAGTAAGTTCTTTCCCTTTCTCTCTGGAAAAAGCCTGCAGAGGTTTGATAGCCTTTTCTGAGTATTAAATTTATTTGATCAAGATAATGACAAATTAAGAGACTGTTTGAGGAACTGTTTTTAACTGTAACAAAGTTATTTTTGCTTATGGCTTTGTTTAATGTTTTAGGTTATTAAAACAAACCAACTGAGATGTTATCTAGGATTGTATTTGACATACTTCTATTTTTCTAATCTGTCATGTGAAAAACGCAATGGGGGTATTCTTTTCCTACTTCTGTTTATGAAACTGTTACTTCCCTACCATATAAAGCTATATTTATCTTACTAGGTGGCATTTTAGATGATAGACCACGTCTGATACCACATTTGTGCAGATTGTCTTGAAAAGCAGTGAGATTGCTAGAATATTTAGGATAGTTACCTCTGTGATTATGAAACTCTAAAAATGCTCACCTTAAAAAAAATGAATTATTAAATTGTAAAATGCCTTTGTTTTGAATTGTATACATCTCTGCTGCGTAAAAAATAACAACCTTCATGTTTTGCTTAGAACATGGATAGGAATAAGAAAAATAGAGCACTTTATAATGGCTCTGCAAAACTTATTGGCTGCAAAGACTATAACCAACTTCAAACCAAAGGGTGGTTGTTTCTTACAGAAAAATCTCTTCTTAAATCAACAGGCAAATGATCATATAGTTGTTCTAATAAGTATGAATTTCTGATTTGAATTTTGGCACAGATGTTTAAGCAGTGGTATAACACTAGAGTGATTGCTGTTATAAGGAGTAGCATAAATGGTACAGCATTTCATTAATGAAGATACCTACTATTTCAATGTTTTAGCTGTTAAGTGTATTTAAAATCTAGTTCAGAGGTTCAGAGAGTTACTGGGAGGATTTAAGGGGTATGTGCCAGGTTCGACTGCCCCTTAAAAGTGATTCAGGAGGGTTAATCCATTGTCAACCAACTGTGTTCAATTGCTGTTGTCTAGGGGATGGTGATCTTAGAAGAATTCCCATTTCCAAAAGACATTTTGAAGAAGCAAATACAATTGACAGACCAAGAAGCTATATTAAGCGCCACAGGGAATTCGCAAGCTGCCATTGAGAGACAGGATTCTTTGCCGGAGCATGACTTTGAAATGTCACCCAGCAGTCCTACCCTGCTTTTACGAAACATAGAAAAACAGGTAAAGTAAAATGAGAACTGAACGGTCAATGGAGCCAAATGATTTGCTTCGGAAATAGGGCAGGTTCCATGGTGATGACTTCCAAAAAGGAAGATATTTCGCAGTCCTTAGAGTGGGTGCTGAGGAATTGAAGGGCTTAAATAACTACATTGTACACCAGGTTACAAATTAACCTTTTATTTCTGATGTGTCTGCGTTACCGCTTTGTTTCCATCAAAGCGGCCACATAACAACTTCTAATAGCTATCCACAAACCTGCCTGTCCTTTCTAGTTAGGCTCAATGTGGAGTTGCCACAGTTTGTTTCAGGAAATACTCATGTGAGGTGAAAGAGTTCAGCTGAAGATGGAGGTATGTTGCACTTGAAACAAAACAAAAAAAAGCCCCAACAGAATATAATTGTTGGCCTGCCTTTTCAAGCATCATAGGCCTCCAGTTCAGAGCTGAGGAATTCCAGGTACTTAAGCGGCATAGCGTAGGCGTAGCTGTGAGCCGAGTTTCAGTTCATGGTGTTCAAAACAGTCATTTCCCAGGTTAATTCCAGGAAATACGACATAGACTCTAGTAGGGTTTTCTTTTGCTAGAAAGTAGATAAAGAATGTGGTAGGATCACATTGCTGAAGGAGATACAGGAAATTTGTTTTCAGAAAGAATTTATGCAGTTAGCGTAAAGCAAACCTGACAAAGCCAGTATAGTGCATTAATATGTTGCTCTGCTGCTGTACATAAATTCTTGGTCATATACACGTTTTTTAAATGGGGTAAAAGTAGGTTTAGGTACTAATGCCTGTTCCTGAATCTCTGTGCCAATTTTTCTTATTTGATAGTCATACTTTCCTGTTCTTAAAATGCTTCCCCTGTTTGATAGATCTTATCCACAACAGACAGGAGTGAGGAAGCAATGAAACAGGAAACTTATATACGCAATGCTGGCAATTGCACAAGGTAAACCAAAGAGCATTTTTAGAATGTGGTGAATATCCCCTCTTTAAATGGTTACTTGGGGAATTAAACGCACTTTTCAGTGAGAATTTGACAATTAAATTAATAGTAGTGTTTTTCCTGGTCCCTAAGTAGCTACAAACAGAGGTCCACGAACTTTGATGATCTGAAAATTACTTGGAAGTAAAGGAGTTCTTCATTTAATGCATCTTGCAGATTACATCAGATTTCATCCCTTTACACCCCAAAAAGCTTTGTGGTTTGATTTGCTTTTTGACTATCAGTTCTGTAAATCAACCTTAACTCTGGAGCTCTGAGTTTCTTCTTGTTTGATGTCAGGAGCAGCGATGCTGTAGGCTGACGTACATCCACAGGCATTCCCACAGATTTCTTCAGTCCTTTGTTAAAGTATTTATTAGTTAAAAATAAATAATTTTACTTGTGAACAAAAAAAAATTCATAATACAAAGTGACCAAGCCACGCAATTTTTATTAATACTATTTTCAAGTCCTTTTCACAGCTATGCAACGTTTTAAAAACATGTATGTTTTCCCTTGCCATTTGGAAGTCTGCCATTGTTTCGGTCCTTTTATATTCAGTAGAGACTTTGCTCCTTACAGACTGAATTCTGTTGAGATTTTTAAATCTATCTGCTAAATATTTTACTGGCATCTTGTTTGCTTTGTCCGGACCTTTTGTAATTTACTTTCTATTTCTGTGCTTTAATATCCATCCCTGAATATTTCATTCTGACATGAAATTTTTACCTAACTGCATCACTTAAACATGAACAGAAAAGACATGAGTTGTAATAAAATGGAAAATATTTTTTTCTCCCTCTTTCCGCGTAAATGGTAGTGCCTCAAAATGTAACCAAAACTTACTGGATAACCTTTAGCAATTTTTGTTTTAAACAATCTCAGTTCTGAATGAAAATCCTACAAAATAATGTAAAAGTTTATCAAAAAAAGTATGCTATTTCAGATACATTTTATTTCTGGTTAGCGTGCAGCACAGAGTTTCCTCTAAGAAAGCTATGTTTATTGTCAGGATAGCCTTTAAGTTTTGACATTTAAAACAAAAAAATCATTGTGAAACATTATCTGGAGTCAGTCCACAATTCATTGCTTTATAAGGAGTAATTCTTTGTTTTAACAAATTAGCTGCATTTGTTTTGGGGCAGTTCTGAAAGTCTGGGGTTTGGTGGGCCTGGGGCTTCTTGTTGCTATTTTTGAGGATACCAGAAGATTTTAGCCATTCCATCTGTAGTTACAATAGTCTTCCTGTAGTTACACTTCCTTTTATAAAAACCTTTGTCAATCTACAGTGAGCAATGAAGAGGATTCTTTTAACAAGAGAAATACTTGGAGTGAACAAAATGTACAAGGAGTAGACAGCAGACTTTCCCCCGCCCTGTTGAAATGCTTGTTGAATAACCAGTTAGCAGCTCTGGGCTGCAGCTGTTGGAACATCAGCTGTAAAGTGCTCTCGTTTCTTTTGCCTCTTAAAAAACCTTTGGTTAAAATTCTACGGTCACTAATGTTGTTTTGTGTACTACTTATTCAAACTTATCAACAATGTCCTTGGCTGGTTGTTCAGGGTTGTGTTGGCTTTTTGTTGGTGTTTTTGTTGTTGTTGTTTGTTTGTATAGTTGAACATAATACTTGTGAAAGAAAAACATGCCACGCTTGATTAGAAGAAACTAAATATGATTATTCCATGATGTATGCGACTGGAATCCTGAGTAGGAAAACAACAAAAACCCAGGACCTTTGAGCTCTTGAGTCTGAATGAAAGTCTGACTACCTTTTATTTTTCTTATTTTTTCCAGAGTGCGCAACTAAGTGAAATCATCAGCAGCCTAATTGCTCCACTCAATCTGCCTCCAGCTTCTTCATCTCTTTCATCCAAGACCTGTAAGCATAGACAGCTGGTCAATGGCATCTCCTTCAGGTAGGTGATAGCATGGTAGCAATTTTTTTGAGAATAGCTTTTGGTAATATTATGTAGATGAAACTGATAATCATTACAGTAGTAAATCAGGAAGAGAGAGCTGCTTTCTGCAAGCTTCAAGAGAAGTCAAGTCTTGCTTGTAAGTAAAAAAAAAAAAAAAAAAGCTTGAAAGTAGTAGGATTTTGTTTTCTTCTTAAAGACATCATAAAAGTACGCAGGCACTGTAAGTGCACTGAAGTACTGGGAAGATGAATGTAGCTGTGAAGTGGTGAAAGGATACAGCAAGTAACGCACTACTTCTGATTACTTCAGACTTAATGCATTCTGTCATCCCGAGTGCAACTGTATTTCTGGAAAAGCTTTGAACTAGACTTCACTAGATCAGTAGAATACATAAGCAATGTCAGCTGTGCCTCGGCATGGGTCATTGTCAGGTTTTTGTGGCAGCTTCATTCATTTTAAGCACATCAGTCTTCAGTACAAGGCCAAATTTATCTTTGCCAGCTACTTTTTCAGGAATTTGGAGATAATATTTTTCCATTTGTGGTCTATTGCTCTGGATGGATATACCTTCCAGGATGACTGTAGCAGCTCGAAATTAATATTGTAGAAAAACGTTTCTTGGTACTACTCCATACTTCTTAGTAATTTAATCTTTATTCAAAGATTTTAAAATACAGTACAGGCTGTAATCAGTATTAGTCTCAAAACATCATTAAGGTAATTGACTACAGTCCAGTCTTACGGAGACCTAGGTATGTAGGATATTTCTCCAGAGATACTGGTAATGTGATTTTTGAGGATGGAGGAGTTGCTGTTATTCATAGGTCTTAATTAGGATCAGGCGGATGAAGAAAGTGTTCCCTACGAGAGCTGGGGGCTTTATGGCAGTGTCTGCAGCAGAAGGTAATTCCCTGGCTGCCAGCTCCAAGACGAGCTGGCCACACCGTCCGTTTCGGCAGCTTTGCCGCAGAGGCTGTAGCCTCCCACAAAGAGATTATAATGAGCAGCTTGGATGCGCAGCTTCTTTAACTGCCTTCTGTTCCAAAGCAATTGTGTGGCGGTGCCCTAAATTTAAGGATGAAGGGGTCCTGTCATGTAGCATTCATACTCCTGACGTATCAGTTGTTTGCAGATAATGTAGGGGAAAACCAGTAGATTCCTCTGAGTTTTGGAATAAAAATAGCCTTGAATTAGGAGTTGCTAGTAGAGATGGGTATGTGGAAGAAGAGAGTATTTCAGGCTGTTTGAAGTCTGTGTCTTGAATCTGTGACTTTTTCATGAAACAGATGAGGAAGGGTTCCTGCTTTTAAAAATGTTTTTAGGAGCCTATGAAGTTGACTTCATGATAAGGGACTTTAATGATGTAACTTCAAGCTGCTTCTCTTCTTATCTGTCAGGCACTGTCCAAAATCAGTCTTATTTCCATTTTATGAGTAACACAGTGTTTGCTCATGGACCACTCTCTCTAAGGCTGGTTGTTTTCTACTTATGATCTATAAAAGCCCAAAGACGAATGGGAAGAATTGGAAGATTTTCTCAGTGCTGTAGCTCTAAACTGGAGTTGGTGAGTTAGGTGTTGGAAGCGAATCTGAGAGACTTGAGAGCTTTCTAGATGTCATCTTAAAAATCAGTTAAATCATTAATTTTAATTTTTCACTTCTTGTGAAGTGTTTTGAAGTCTACAAATAAATGCTGTTCATTAAATATGGTAATTAAGCATGATATAGAATGGTTATCATGAGAATCCTGCAGGGAGATTCATTGCCTCCTACTTGGTTTTCTGAGTGAGTCCCAGTTTTTTGTGCTATTTTTTTTTTGTAGTAGTTTTGTGTGCAATTAATTGAGACAATTACATACTACAGTTAACTTCATTTCTTGGCTGCTTCTCCTCTCGCTCTTACTAGAGCTTGCTCTGACTGTATTGAATACTTGAGAAAGTAGAAATAAAAATCAAATGAAAAATAAGGTGATTGATTTGTTTCGAAGAGGGGGGAAAAAGGGATTATAGCAATTTTTACTTAGGTAAATTCTTGAAATTAGTTGTAGGCTTTTGATGTGAAAGATACAATAGTCCATGTTTAAAGTAGGTGGAAGCATGAGATGCGTTGAGGTTGGTAATCATGGGGTTGCAGTATGGTTGGCTACTTGGCCGTTCCCAGTGGAAGTGGTGGTGCGTGTACGGTTCCTGGTTGGTTAAATGTGGGTAACCTTGAATTTGTCAAGGTCTAATTTCATTAGTGACTTCCTTTTTCTATGTAGCTTGTCTTTGCTCAATTGCATCTAGATGCCAAGACTAGCCAGATGTATTATATGAAGGTAAATGTTCATAGAAGCAGTTCCCTAAGCTAGTGATAACCACTTTCTTTTGAGGGGAGAGGAATGAAAACGTTGATTACTTCAGTACAAACAGTGCCTGTCTGCTGGCTTGCTGTGCATGTGTGTGTCTGTGAGTAAGCTCTCTGCTCTTTAGCTAGGCTACAGAGCAGGGAAGGCCAACCTGTGAGCTTTGAAAGGAGCGTTTCAACAAATTCATCAATTTTACATCTGGCAATGGTTCGTGTCACTCTTCTGTAGAATCACATTTTGAAAACCACTCAAATTAAGATCAAAATAAATGGATAACTCAAAACTTGACTGGGAAGCCTATTTACACAAGTGGCAGGAAAGCCGTACTGCTGTGTACTGGAGCTCCAAGCCACAGAGCTGAGATCTCTGCTGCTTCTGAAAACGGAGCTGTGCGCTGCTGCAGGGCACAGGAGGGTAAATACCACAGCTGGCAGAGAGTGAAGAGACGGGGGCAGACCACCAGAACAAAGGCAGGACTCACAGAAGGTGAGGAGCCAGACTGAGGAGCTTTTTGTTCTAATTTACCTGTCCAAGTTGTCTTTCACGTAAAAGGGAGGTATGTGGAAGTCTAGAAGTTGGGCTTGGCACCATCTGACTTCAAAGTGAATAATTACAGATAAAATGTGTTTGAGAATTCGGAGGAAGTATTCTAAGAAATCTTTTGCGTGGACTTTAAACATTGCATTTCTCTCTCAAGCCTTAAAAATCCAGTGTTAGCGTTAAGAATGTCATGCTTCAGTATTTGGGGCTTTTTCTTGGCACTTACTAGTACGTTCCTTTAAATACTTTGTACCATCCCTCTTTTAATTAGCACATTTTTTTCATTGAGTCTGTGTTGCTTATTGGGATTGTTCTGATGTGTCAGAAGGACAGCTCAAATTCAAGCCCGTAAAGCCTTGTTACCACACCAGCACAGCATGGGATGGTGTTTAATCACACTTTCGTAACAAGCTCTTCTATTTAATAAAAATGTACCATTAGAAGAATACTGCTTGACAAAAAAGATTGATAAATGGCCTTGTAATAAATTCAGTTTCATGTTTTATTGTGTGTTATAACTTTACTAATAAGACTGTGACTTGCCAGACAAAGTTCTTAAGAGAAAATAATCATTTGTGCAGATAGATGACCTGTTATGAACCAAGGCCAAAATATCCCCTGTACTTGCACTTCTCAGGCAGTTTAGAGTTGCAGTCAAGGTCTTCAGCATTGTGAAAATAAAGGCACACTAGAGTGCTTTTTGCAGCAAGCCTTCAGCTTTGTGGGCAGATGTTGTTACACCAACAAAGTAAAATCAGGATACCTATAAAATCTTAGTGCACTTTTCCCATTGAGTCATTCCCACCCAAATGGGACGGAGTTTTGAATTCTCACCTTGTAGTGTTCCCTGTTGTGGTTAGCAGACAGGCGGCAGGCTGGTGAGAGTGATCCAAGGTTGTTACGCATGTACGTATAGAGTTTTCTACTGCTCTTGGCCTTGTGTTGTCACAACTTTTGTGATTGCATACTGAATTACTAAGGGCATGAGTACAGCAAGTGTGTGTGTTGGTAAGCTTGTGGAGGGATGATGCTGTGTAACACTGAGGGGGATTTGAAAGGGATAGACTTGGGGAAATGCAGGTGAGAGTGAGATTTCATGTTAAAACGAAGCTTTCCGTGTGTTCATGTAGACACTGTCACATTGTGACTGGAGCTGAGCTTGCTTTCTTCGAAATCATCTGGGCCTAACCAGCTTCTGGGTCTTAAAGACAAAGACGCTGGGCCTCCCCTCCTCCTCGAGAGCTTCCCCCAGGTTGGGCTTGGGCTCTGTTGGAGAGCTCTATTGGCACATCCCTGAAGTGAAGGTTAATGGCCTTACATTGGTTAAACCAAGTGTGCAGAGTTCCTAACTTTGATACAAATGCTTCATGGTGAGTTGCAACCCCTACACTGAATGGACAGTGGTTTGTAAAGCTTTACTTAAGTTTCAGTTCTTGAGTGAAAAAAGTTGTAGGGAAATATTAATTGCAACTTAAAACTCATAGGTGCTAGAAGTGTTAGAGAGCGAGTTCTTGAATTTGGAAAAACCAAAAGCCATTATATGCTTGACATTTGTTTTCATGAGCAGAAAGGTGAACAAGAACAATAAACTTCCTTTTGTGACCTAACACAGAATTAATCAACAAGCAAAGCAAGCACATGGTTTTCTGAAACAGTGTGCTAAAACATTTTAGTGTTTATAAAATTCTCTTAGAATTAGATAGCTAATGCTAATCAGTGTATGAAATCTTGGCCTGTGCATATGGAGCGTATTTAACATTTTGTATTTCCTCCCCCCATTAATCATGCAATTGCAGAGCCTCAGACAACAGAGAGGTATCCTCTTCGAGCAGCTGGTTGCTTGATCATCAGCACATCAAAAAAAGAAGAAGAGACAGAACAAGACTAAGACCTCTCTCCGTGGCTAATGTGAGCACATCTGCCCGAACGCGGCCGCTTCATAGTTTCCAGAAGAGGAGACTCTACAGAATGCATGGTGCCTGTTACTGGAATCAGCAGGTAGGCCCTTGCCTCTCTCTTCAGGAGACAAAACCAGAGAGTCCTGCTGCTGGAGTCTGCGTGTGTCTTGTCTGGTATGTCAGAAGAATAGTGCATGCTGTGATAGTTATTTTTTCCTTCAGGGAGCATATAGTGTATGTGGCAGGAGTACTAGATGTGTCAGTAGGAGATCAGAGTTAATGAGTTGAACATAAAAATTAAAGATCGCTCAGAATCCTGCTTACCAAATCAGTTTGTTGTATGGCTATCTTGAAAGTCTTTGTACAGTCTAAGAGAGAACTTGAGAGCTTCCTTGGGAGGCTCGACTGCTGAGGAAACATGCTACAGTGTAAATCAGCTGCCTGCTTGTTTTCAGAATATTTGTTTTAGATACAAGAACGTTTACACAGCTGGTGGCACATTATTTTCTAGGAAATTAAATTGCAATATCTTAATCTTGTTTCCGTTTTTGCTGTTCCTGATTAGTTATATTGCCTTTTTTTTGTGACGCTTTATGAATGTTTTAAAACTCTTAGAATTTTCCACATTACAAAGGAATTAATACTTTAAAATGGGGAAAAAAAAAACATTGTCTGTTGTGCAGGGCGAGGCATAACTGTTCATGTCTGATATTAATAGCATATCGGTGGTAAGAATATATAATGAGTTTAGCTGTGGTGCTTAAAGCAACAGTCTGATTTGGGAGCAGAGACGGTATGAACTCATTGTTTAGAGCAGTGTTAAACCCAAGCGGTTTTAATGTCTTGATTTTACTTTGCCTTTTAAAAGTGTGTTATACTGACAGAAATCTCCGTGTCTCCCCAGCTAACTGTCCAGGGTTTACTAAGTGTACCAGTGGTCTGGGGAGAGATTTCCCCTGCAAGGATGTTCTTTGTGAGTGTGCTGATTCAGCATCCTCTGCAAAATTGCAGAAGTGTCCTAGTTTTAGCAAGATATCTTATTGAGAAACTGTGCAGTTTCTTATTAGCTTGACTTCCCAGTTTCCTGGCAGTGGGACTTAAAGACTTGGCAGCCTGCCTGGAGGGTTGATGGTGGGGGTGGATTAGAGTTTGGGAGCTCTACCTTCTAGACACTTACTCTATTCATCTTCCTTGCATTAACCAAGGAGACTCTTGCAGACTTGGACTTCCTTGTTTCCCATTCAATCCAATCCAATCCGTGTCCTGTTTAAAGAGGTTGGAGGCCTCGTTCCCTGACTGATGCCTCCAATACCACAAGTGCTTCTTGCAGCTGTGGAGATGGCTCCTCAGCCAGAGATTGCAGGACTTCCCTTCCTTGTACTTAAACACGAGGGGTTTCCACTCCGGATGCAACTTCTAAATAACAGGCTCTTCTGGAAGCCTGCATCTTTCAGGCTTAAGTATTTCATATTTCTACAAGCGCTGCCTACGTCTCTGTCTTTTGAAAACTGGGCCAGGGTTAGTGCAGTTCAGAGAACAACAGTAGAAACTTGTGAACAGAAACTTCAGTTCTGCAGCCTGGCAGCTGGAGTACAAAGCTGAGTTTACTTTTTTATCTTCAACCAGCCATAGACCTGAGCTGCTTTGCACTGTGAGTAGTTTACCTTGACTTGTAGTCTAAAAAGATAGATTTGTAGTTTACCTTTGATTGTAGACTGCAATCAAAAAGTACATTTTTTTAAGTTACTAGTTAAGGGTTCAAATACTGGAGCTGGTGCAACTGTGTGTCTGCGCCATGCTTTTGACATTTCTAGTGTTGGGTTACCATCTGCTAACTGAGCGCCGGTGTCTCTGTACCAAAAGTGCAGAGATGTCCCAAAGACAGGATGGTAAAAAACCCTGTAGAGAATGCCGTTCATGCTTACTGCAGCTCTTGGCTCAAAACCCTATGTTTAGACTCTGTTTTCTAATGCCCTCTCCATGGGAAGTTAACCGAGAGGCCATGTGCAGAACTGCGTCGTGTGCTACAGATAAAGTCTGCTCGTGTTCCTGGAGAAAATGAGGGGTGGTGGCAGCAATCAAGCTGTCGACTTCAGACTTCACGCAAGTGCCAAACTCAATTAAAGTTTTCAAAATTAAGGTAGAGCAGTGAACAAAGGCTCTTACACAGTGTTGGTTAAAAACAGTGTATCAGGGATCCTGCTGGGGAAGTAAGTGATAAAAAATCGGACTGGACATTTCCAGCACATTCTGACAATCAAACCTAAATGGGTATCGAGTCTTTGAATTAAGAGGCATCATGAGCGTATTGTTTCATTCAAGAAATCTTACTCTAACAGGTCCTGTCACTTTCTTCATCCGGCACTTGCTGCAATTGGTTACCCGGCTGTTGATGAGATTGCTCAGCCTGTAAGGGAAGAACCATGGCCATCAGCCCAGGCTGACTGCTAGATTAGGCAGATGTCTGGGGGTAAGGATGCAAAATGGGGAATGGCCGCTGGGATTGATACCTAGTTTTCTTTGAAAATGCATTTGTATTCTCAGTAGTAATCCAGCAAATTTCCTCTGGCCTTTCATAGAAAAAAAAAAAAAAAGGAGTTACTTCTTAGCAGCATGGAAAATAGTTGGATTTTTAGTGTTAGTGTGTCATCTCTAGCAAGTGCTTCTCCCATATTTCTTCCAAGTTTTACATACTTACATAGCTCCTGGTATCATGGTCTGTGAGGACCTCCATTCCTTTAAGGCCACTGGCCTGAGAGCAAGCTGGAGCTAGGGCAGACTTGCTGCCTCCTGCAGCAGATGTGGAGTTAACAGAGACCAGCTTGCCGAAGTCTGAGGAGGAGACTGAATCTGCTGAACATCGCAGCTCCTGCAGCAGCTTCCCCACCGTGCCTGGTTGAAGCAGCCAGTGAGTGAGCGCCTGGCGGTGCTGGTGGGTGATGCTGCTGTGCAGAGTAATCTGAGCAAGATGATGACTAAAGAAGTCTGATCAGAGAATCACAGCAAAATGAAGGCTTCCCATGTGTAGGAGATTAAGAAATACTGGGATAACTTTGAGGAATTTGGCACTTTTTGGGTGACTGGTTGTACCCTCTGCACATCGAATGGCATTCAGAGTATTGTCCTTTGCATCTCTTCAGATTCGTTTGGGAAGCTCATCCCCTCTCCACCCTCTAGCATCCATGTTAGGAAAAGCAAAGTATGAAACTGTGAACTGCTGTCCCATCTGTCAGTTCATAAGGTCACTGGGAAGACAGCCACATTTTTGCTCTTATCTACTGCCATGCCACATACATTTACAATGCTGTCAAAAGTTTGAGTATTTAGTGACCTAGTAGCCTCCCAGTGCCTGTTGAGAGATGCCCTATATTGTCCTCTGTTTGCTGTATTTCTTTTCTGAAGAGGACTACACCTTCTCCTGCTCTGGCATTTAAATAATGCTTACACAGAGTATCTAAAAGAAAATATAGAACTCTTATGAGAAGACCTGCCAGATCTACAACTGCAGTGGGGATAAATAAAACAGGATGCAGGGTGTTTGGTTTATCTGTCATCATCCAGTATCCTCAGGAACTTGAAACATCCTTTGGGGCCAAAACCGCTTGTCCCTGAATTCAGAATGACTTAAGTACCACAGATGATCTGTGAGTCATCTTTTGGCCATGGAATCTGTTTTGTATCTGTCGTCTTTCATTATCTAAATAGCTTGGTAAGAGCTTAGGCCATTTCGCGATTGTGAGTCAGTGCACAAGCCACTCGGAATAATCCACATGCACAATTACCCCTGGGATTGCAGTCTGTGCTTCAGTCTAGAGGACATGATTGTAGAGCTGCATTTCTTCAGTATGATTTTTGAAAGAATATTAAAACTTGCATGCAGGGTAGCACGAAGGAGTAAACTGCGGGCATGGTTTAGTAGGAGGACCCGTGCGGGCAGGGACTGGACGTCTGAGAGGGCTTTGTTCAAAATGCTGGATCTGCCACTCATTTGCGTTGTTACAGCTGGCAAGTCAGCCAACCTCTGGGTCAATGTCTCCTCCTATAAAATGCACGTAATGTAGTTTTAATGCTAAGAAAGACAGCCAAGAGTATCAAAACAGTAAAAACAAGGAAGTCTGTAAGTAGCAGATAGGTGTCAGGACTTTAAGACGTGAGCTCCAATGGAATCATTTCCCAGTGGCTGTTGCATTCATAACTGCTTCCCCCCACCCGGATTCTCCAAAGTCCAATGCCTGGGTGCTTCTGCAAATGCTTTTCCTATAGTGAGGACCTATAGCATCTCTGTCTCTGGCTATTTTCGGACTAAACTTGAAGGAACTGAATTATGTGTGAGATATCAAAAGTTCTATTAAGTTTCTTGTAAAGCAGAGAAGTGCTGTTACTAGTCAGAAACTGTCTGAGAGGTCTTTGCTTAGCTGACATGTCCTGATGTTTTCTTTTCTAGTTTTTTATCTGTGTGGCTTGCTGCAGCGTTTTTCTAGTAACGAGGAATTTGTTTTGCCAGTACATTTTGTTAGTTTCTCATTTAACATCCTAACTAATAACATTAGTTCCACGTTTTTTTTGTTTTCCAAGTCATGCTTCACCAGGACATGTCATTGAGGTAATGTTTTAATCTATGAAAACTTTATACAGCTATAAATAAAGATAAGAGGCAATACAGCAGTGAGATCTGAGCACTATCAATTTTGGTCCTATCCATTTTTTTCTTAATCTGAAAATTCTCATTGTATTTGTGTCTCCACTTGCTGGAAGAAGAGTTGGTTGTGTGGACTGAGGCACTTGGAGGAAACCAGAATTCAAATTTGCAAAGGTGCCAACACCCTGAAACTTGGGAATTGAGGTGCAAAAGCTTACAGTTTAGATACCACAAGCAAACAGTTGGCATAGTGGCTCTTTCAGTTGAGTGTTGCCACATTTTTTTCTCTTCAATCGCAAATGGGAGTTAAGTAAGAGCAGAAGAATATCTGCTTTGGTTTAGTGGGTGGGGTTGTTTGTTTTTTTTTTTTTTTTTAAAAAGTGAGTGCTTCTCCAGAAGACTCCAAAACAGACAGGAAAAAAGTATTTAAATTCAAGGGTTTGGATTTATTATGTTAATCTAGTTCTCGTGTGGGTTCTGTGATTTATTTTTTTTTATTATTTTTTTTGTGTGTGTCCTGCTGCATTCCCAGTGCATGCTTAGGGCCAGGGGTACTTTTTGTAGTTGCCACTTGATAAATACATATGGGTCTTTTACCAATTCTTGTTAATTTTCAATGTTTAGGAAGAGTATATATATACTTTTATAATTCATATTATATCCAGCATGCACAGCCTTTATCTTAATTGCTAAATGTCTGCTATCTGCAAGTGGTGTGTAGCTAGCAGGAAAGGAGAATAAGGGACAGGGAGAAAGGGGGGTGCAGACAAGGTGCTTAATCATAATACTGTGTATAACATGGAAGTTGTACCCTGTTTTCTGCCATGTGATATTTTGTCTGGGGACAAATATTTTAGCACCTTCTTCCTAGAATACAATCCCATTTCCTCTACCATATTATCCGGTGTTGTGATTTATTTGCGTTTAAGGAGATACAGGTGAATCCTTTGTGGCTGTTATCAATTACCACTTTCTCTAGCTGCCTCAGTCTGTACCTTTAAAGGAACAGCATTGTCTAGAGCAGCAACTATCAAGCATGCTGTTCAGTAGCCAGTGAGAAGTTTTGCCCTTCACACAGTGAAGTAGTCATTTCCCCTTGGATGCACTGAAAGGAATTTACTGGTTGTCATGCCCTTCCTTGCGATCCCTAGATATTAGCTCCACCTCCTTCTGCATAGCTTCCTGGCATTGCTGACTTCCAAAAAGCCACGAATACAGGGAATGTTGTTGTCTTGCCAAGTCTCCTGCAACCTGTTCTCAAGAAGAGGATGCATCCTGCTTCAATGAAAGTGGTGTAGTACCTCTGTGGATACGTCAGTCTTCTGGTCTGGGGAGGAGAACCAGTTGGTTATGGTTTACCAAGTTTGTAAGTTGATAAAATTACTTCTTTAACACTGGAAGTTTAAAAAAAAAAAAATCTTCTATTAGTTAAAACTCAACAAACCTGAATGGGGAAAAAAGTATTCTTATGCTTTCAGCTGTTCTGAGCGTGTGACAAGACTTGTCTGCTGGGGAGGAAGGAAGGGAGAAGACCTTTAGCTTTGCGATACAGTGATACTGGCAGTGGAACTAAATCCATCCTTTGTGAGGTTTATGGCAAGCCAGTCAGCCTGCAAATTCTTTTTTTCCAAAATGAAAAACCTGAAGTGGGCTTTTCAGAGTCCTGCACCTTTACCTTGTTATGATATTTCTGTAGTGTTTTACTGATCACATCTACTCTTAATTTCTCCATGGCATTTTTCAAAATACAATGAATACAAAATACTGTGGGTTAACATGTCTTTCCTTTTGGTTTATTTAACTGGTCAAAGATTAAGCACTAGCCTTGATTTTTCAATTGATTTGCTAGTTGAACAAAAGGCCTTTGTTTCAGGATGTTGAGGACAGCATACCTTTCCCACAGAGCAGGTGAAAGTCCATCTCCTATGGTCTTAAAACAAGATTAAAGAAACTAAACTCCATGTATACTTATGAGAGGTTGTGGGTGATCTCTGAGGACAGTAGAAGCTACGACTCCTTTTATGACACTAACTAAAAATCTGAATTTGAGACAAGCCTGATGCCAAGTAAGTTGTCATTAGTGTTTTATGAAAGTCTCATTTCTGTTCCTGAAAAAAATGGTCTCTGCCCCAGGATCTGCCACTTTGACCTTACCAACAGCTTCAGAGGGGCCAGAGGCAGACAAATGGGTTTACGTCCCCGGGCAGCTTGCTTTGCTGCACCTGACCTGCATACAGGTTTGCAGGCTAGTGCATGGGAAAGGTCCATCTGTTTGGCATCTATAGAAACTTCATCTGGGAGGGAGGCTCTGTCACGTAAGGTGTATTGTCGGCACCGTCTGTTATGCACCTTCCCCTGTAGCGGTGTCTTAGGTGCTTTGCCCACCTTTTCCTCCCACTGCCGGTTGATGAGCGTGTCTTTGGGGCTTTCGGATTACCCCTTCGCTAGCTGTGTATTGTATGTTTCCTAAAAGCAGTGAAGTCCTGCTTAGGGAACCCCTGATGTTTAGCTTGTGAAATTAGCCATTTTGTTTAACTGCACGTTCTGCCAGAGGGACATAGCTCGGCCCAGAGCAGATCATTGTGTGCAGAAGAGGGAGGCCAGGGAGGAGGGGGCTGGCCTTTAAGGCAGATGCAAATGCCCAGAAGCAAGCAGGTAACACGGTGCTCTGTTGCCTTGAGTGATACATAACACTTCTGGAGGATTAAAAGTTAGCAGTGTGTTTGGTGTTCAAAGAGGAGGCATCAGCCACCCACACAATTATTCTCTTGGATCCCATAATTAAATCGCTGCAATTTAGTTGGCTACTCATTTACTGAAGAGCAGTTTTTAATATTGAGGGGGATAGTTCTTCTTTGATATCGGTGAAAAGTTCTCAGCGTGTGTGTGTGTAGGGAGAAGAAATGCTTGTTCCTTGCCTTTTTTGGCTTATAAGAGTAATCAGAAGTAGACGTGACAGGTATTCAGCAGAATGTATTTGAGCTAACTTAATTAACTTAATTCATACACATTGGTGTAATTGAGCTGTGGCTCTCTGTACTGTTACGCTTAGGCATGTTTCCAAAAATGGTAGGAGTTTTAGTCATCAGCAGCTGAAACCACAAAGTGAATATTCACTTCAGAATTTTTAACTGGAAGCACAAAATATTTCTCCTTTCAATTACGACATGCTTTCTTGACTCAAACTAATTTGGTTGGTCGGTAGTGTTCAGCCTCTGACCCTTCTAGAACAGAGGCATGATCCAGCCCTGCTTTGTCCGAGGCATCAATTTATCATAAGCAAGTGCAAGAATTGTTTTGGATATCAAAATAAATTGCTTAATAGATTTTCTGTGACCCAGTAAAAGAGTACTAAGGAAAAAAAAAATTCCAAGAAGATTAAAATTAATAATATTCTACAAAATTAGATTCTGTTGGTGACATAATTTCTTATGAAGTTTAAAACAGAGATGCTATTTTACTTGAATATTTAAAGCTTGCACACTTATGATTTCCTCTTAAATATAGTGTATTTTCTTTTCTATAATAGAATCGATTTAATGTAATGTTACTCTTTGTATCTACTTAAGCTCAGGAAGCATGAGGTTTTGTACTTCAGTAATGAAGAAGAATGTCCCAGGAGATGTGTGAGCAGGGGGAAACGGCAAAGAGTTCAGTAATCTCCCGTGCTTTCTGCAGGGTTGGCACTGTGGTCAGGCTCGCTCTCCGGGCCTCTGCGGAAGATGCGTGCCTTGGGTTTCAGCAACCCACTTAGCACTGTGGTGGCTGAAGGGTTGTATCTGTGGGGTTGTGTTCGGATGAGTTTTGGTGGATTTTTTTTGTTGTTGTTGTTGTGCTACAAAGTCAATAATTAAATGCTGGAAAAGCCGTTCAGGTTGTAGACTCTGTTCTGTACTGAGTTGGAAACGGGGGCAGTTTAGTTTACCAATAAACAGTCCTTCAGTTTTGTTTCGATAAGATTGAAGCATTTTCCTTGCCTGAGCTACACTCTTTCATTCCAGAATGAAGGGCTTCAGAAATCTTTTCATCGAGAGTTGATTAAATCAGCATTCCCAACAAACATCATGATTTCACTAATTCAGCGTTTTCCAGTGGAAAACTATTCCATCAGAAATTTAAACCAGATCCAGTAGCTTGGAACACAGACACTGGCGGATTGTTTAGCTTTTTGCTAGTAGCTTCACAAGCATTTAAATAAAATTACTCTTGCTTCTATGTAAGTCCTTGTTTTCTTTTGAATTATGAAATGACTTAATGAAAGATTTAATTATTTAGGTGTTGATGCCAGAGCATTCAAGGAAAGAACGTACAAGTTCAGGCATAAGGTTTTATAACTCCCACCACAGATAAGATGAGGAAAAGAATTTGGCATTTACCAATGCTGGCGGTTGGATTTTAATACGGTTTCAAAATAGATTGAGATTGTGGAGGTTATTTGACCGTGTATGCATGTTTTTGCGGAGGCTTAGCTTTAAGCTATATTTTGAGTGTGTTTGGGACTAAAGTGAATTGAAGCAAGAAAAAGCGAGTCAAGACTAAAAGACTGGATGTCCGTATGTGTTGGTCTTATCTATATATTTTCTAGATCTGATTTTACTGATGAGTGTTTAGGGATTTCTTTTTAAAGAATGAGAGATTTATCATTTACTGTAATGTGGCTTCATTTCTGTTAAAAAAAAAAAAAGGCAAGCAGAGGGGGGAGCAGTGGCAGCTTAAATAGTGGAGATTCAGGAAACTAGTTCATTTCTAAAAACCAAATATCAAGAGGAAATGTGCTTTTGTGCATTTTTGAAAAGCATGCCCTTACTGCATCAAAGGTAGAACAACTACCTTAAAGCTTTAGTTTAATGGTCCGTATAATGGGAAACATTAAATTTGCTTTAGCGTTTATCCCTCTAGTGTTTTCAAACACAGGTCCCAGTTCTGCCAACACTTTGTGAATGTTTGAAGTTTAATAGATTAAGAGTCCCATATGTCTGTCACAGGAAAGTAACAGAACTTTGATTTGGAGGGGTCCTGTGCTAGAAAAGAATTCTTTCCAAATTAAGTTGAAAGTACTTCTGCGTACACCTGTGTATGGAGATCAAGGTGGATTTAGGACAGTTAATGTTTTCCTGTGGAAAAAAAATGTGAAATACAACAACCCCCACTACTACAGGGTCTCCTCTGCTCCATCATCATAACATGCTTACTTGATTTTAATAGTTCCTGCAGCACAGTAACAGCGTGGGGAATTTGTTGATTGAGAAGAAGGGGAGAGCTGGGAAGGGGAACTTCTTAATGGGGTATTTTCTCCCTTAGTGTGGGTTGCGAATACCAATGCCATCTGACAGAAGAACTGATTTCAGTAAGTGGAGGGGGATTTTATATGGTGGACGTAATCCCTGCATCACTGGCAGATGAGTGACACTGCTGCCGCCTGGACTATTTCAGACAAGAGGAAACAGCAGCAAGAGATTTCTTGGATTCAGAGAGTAGAAGTACTAAAAATACAAGTAATGTTTGTTTGATCGTCCTGCCTCTGATGCAACTGCTAGATGCTTTCCTTTCATTCCATAAAAAGTCATAAGAAAAATCTAGAAGACCATTGTTATATCCGTTCTTACAGGGTTTTTTTATGTTGAAATCCTTTTCCAGGAGATGATAAATGTGGCAATTTGCACAGCGTTAGGCCAAGAACCTCAAATTACCCCAGTGCCCCCCTTCCCTCCCTTCCCCTTTAGAGGATTCTGCAGCATTTGGCAGAGTATCAAAAGCCAATGGAAGCCTTTAAAAGTGTCAGTACCTTTGGGGTTAATAATGCCAGTATCCAGTAAGGCTGAGAGTGGCATAAACAGCACTGGTTCCCTGCAGTGTTTTTGTAGCTTGTTCTGAAGCACAGACTACTGTTGGCTGCTGCCCTGTAGTATCACATTCAATTCTTTCCTTCTGTCTTTCTGAGCTCAGGGTATTGCCTGCGCTCTGCTGCTTAGTCCTGCCCATTTTCACCCTGCCTTAGTGTCCTGCTACCTCACACCTACCAGTTCTGTGCAAACCTTTATCTACCTTCTGTACTTTCACAAGCCTTTCAAATAAGCATCTAAATCAATCTTTCTTTGCAGCTCTCCTCTTTCTAGTAATTCCTCTTACTACCTACTAATCAATCCTCAGTGCACCCCTCTCTGCATTTATTGCTTTGTACCTTCTTTTGTTTGTGTGGTTTATCTGATATTTAAATTATAACAAGGTAAAGACTTTGCCCTCTTGCTTTGTGTAAGTATACGGCGTGCTCAAAATGTTTAATATTGTGTCTTGCATTAAAATGTAGGAGTTCAAACTTTCTAGCAGTATTGATAGTAAGACTTTTACTAAGACTGAGGGGATAAATGGAGGAGACCACTGTATTTGGTCTGGTATTAGTTTTGTTTGTGCATCTACGCCTATTGTGCTGGAATGGAATTTTAAGGGGGGTGTGTTTGTCATAGGATATATCAGAATAATGATACATAATGTTACATTTTCTCTGGAAATTTTGACTGTTTCCTGGCCCTAGTTGAAGGGTATTTTTGTATTCTTTGTACTGTGTGCCATAGTCCATGGTAAGTGGAGGAAAGTCATATTTAGACTCTCTGAAGTTTGTAGGAATTTTTTTTTACCCTTCTCATCTTGAAGAGTGTCACTCAGATTATTATTTTTCTTCTGGTCTAATGTGAAGGAAGTGAGTAAAGGAGAACTTAACCTTTATTTCTGTGTATCCTTGCAGACTTCGCCATCTAGAGATGCCTCCTTTCCATATAAAACTCAGTTGCCATGTATGGTACCAACCCCGGCTTTCAGCAGGAGTGAGTACAGGGCGGAATCTAGAATACTAGATTATGTGCAAGAGCTGGACTCCTCCTTCCATCCGGTCTTATCATTCCCTTCAGGTAAGTAACTCCAGTGCAGTGCCTCTAACAGAGGGTGGTTGTGCTTGCAAGAGCTGTAGAGTTTATGGACTAACTTTGCTTTTGAGGGACTTAGTTTTATTACAGAAAACCTCACTCTGGCAAAATATATGAGTTTAGATTAAATGAAAACCTTAACTTAAATCCTGACATTTGAAAAATAAACCTTCTAGATTTCGCATATCGGTAACGTGAGTACAACCAAGAAAAACTGGTCAGGGGAACGTTTTTGGTTAAGGTGGCTTTTGCGTGTTTCATGGTGTGTCTAATTGAGTCAGCGTTAGCCCTTTGAACGGTGCTTGTGCCGACACATCACCATACTGTGGTTGTGTTCTTTTCATGAGCAACTTTCAGTTCAGGCCCTTTGGATGAGGCTGAAGAAGCTTTATTTAGTTTTTGTAATTGTTTTTGTGATAGTCAGCCTTTTTGGTCATCTTTGAAGTTTATGGTTTCTGTCATCTGATTCTTTAATCTTTTTGAATGATAATGCAGGTGGGTTTTCTGACTCTTAGTAGTTCTGAAACTAGCACAGGTGCAACCTGACAGCACTTGGTGCTCCCAAGTAGTATATTAAGTGCTGTTACCAGCAGAAGGGACTGGATGCCAGCAGATACTGTTGGATTTTGGGTGTTTTGTTTTAAGAAAAACCCGTTGCCAGGTAGTTGCTGACCAATACGGGAATTCTGCTGTTTTGGGTGGCTTCTTTGCCACAAAATAATCCTGAACGTGAGACTGACTTCCATGGAACTGCTTGAGTCTTTAATCAAACCCACCGTCTGCCCAGAAGGACAGTGTGTACACTCAAGCCTGGTATTAGGAAGTCGAGCATTAAGGTAAGTCTTAGGTTTGGAGAACTCATCACTGGCCAGTAGAGAAGACCCAAGCGTGGACATGGATTCCTGAGAAGGTCTCAACTCTTGCAGGTTTACAAGGGTTTACATCCCATGAATGGGATAAAGAGGAGTTTATTTTGAGCAGCAGAAAGGGGGAAGGAAACACTCACTCCAGGAGTGCCACAGCAAATACCCCAGTCAGCAGGACTCTCTTGTGGAGAAGAGAGAAAAACACTTCCTAAATCTTCCTCCTTTACACATGCACTCCATCACTTACCCTGTGGCTCTGACAGCCCAGCTGGGCAGGAGCCGGGGGGCGGGGTTAGATGGTAGTTCCCAAATCCCTACAGAGAGCTGTCCCCACACGCGTCCTGGGGGACTGCCGGCTTGGCTCGCTAATCACGCTGTTTCCTTGCTGCTGCTTCTATGCAACGTTCGCTGTACCACACTGTAGATATTTTGGGGTGGGTTTTTTAAGTGTTTCTTTAGAAGTCTGTTCAAGGATAGTCATATAAGGCTGTACCCCTTGCATTTATTCCTACCTTTTAAGGGAGACTAGGAGGTTTAACAAGAAAAAAAGACTAGTCTAATCATCGTGAAAAGAAAAAAAAAATGAAAGGCTGTGGATTGCATCATGGTTACTGTTGGTCACTTTGTGAGGATGAAGAAAGAAAAGTAATATTTTAGCTTCATTCCATTACCAAGAACATCTTTCTTTGAGGAATATTTATTCACTTTTCGAGCAGCCTTAGCCTTGCTAAGATAGACCTCCTATCTCCTGCTCAGGTGCAGTCCTTGCTTTTGAGGGAGGCTGGATTCATGCCCTAGTCTGTGCTTCCTCATGAACGCCACTAGTCTATCTGTTGTTTTCTTTCATTTGAACGAATTATTGTGAATAAATGCACGCTAGAAAATTTCCAACTTGGTCAGGTAGTCTGATTCAGGTTCATGTTTTCTTTGCAGCTTCCCTGGTTACCCCTGCCAGAAGGATAACTTCTCTTAAAATACTACTTGAGGCGTGCCCACATCTTTTACCACTTTCTTCTGAATAAAAAAAGTTTTTCAGCAGTGTAGAAAAAAAGGTTCTTGGTTTAATTTCCTCTGTTTTTTAAAAAATATTATTGGTATTTGTTCCATTTTGAAACTCTGGGAGTTTGATTTTTCAGTTTGTGACGAGGGATTCAAATTCAAGATTCGGATCTTGTTCTCTCTTGTACCTATTTTTTATTTTCAAAGGAGAATCATAATTTGCAAGCAATGTAGTGATACAGTGCAGTGGGACTGGCCCACTAGTGCACAGGCTTCTGGAAGTGTAATTGTCCTTGTGGTTCTAAGTCGTGTCTTCAGAGTTTCCATATTACCAAGGGTGTTGCCCAAAAGTATGTCAGCGGTTGCAGCATCCCTCGAGCATAAAAGCGTCTCTTTAAATTTGCACCCTGATAACTGGAAGATTGTAGTTTGCATCGAAGAAGTTGGTTTTCTGGTATTTCTACCAATAAACTGGAACAAACACTCCTGCCCTTTTAATTAAGATGTAGGAGCACATAATAAAAAAATCTCTGAGACATCCATGTGATTCCCCAGGAAAAAAACAGGACAAATGCTTTGTTTATTTCTTTTACTTAAATGTTGCAACTAATAAACCTTTCAGACCTACTTTATGTTTTACTCAGAAGTACAATAGGAGACACAGCAAAAACCTTGGGGGGAAACAATCTTTTGCAGGTCATCTTTAGTCTTGTGACAAAATAGCTAGTTAGATCCATATCAAATTGTAATAAATTTTTTTTTTTTGTTAACAAAATATATTGAAAGTTTCTGTCCAGGCAGGTCCTGAAGGCATATGAGGCTAAGGTTGTATGTAAATAAAAATTGTTTAATGCCCACCCTTTGGCCTTGCTCTCAGACCTCTTCTCGTTTTGAACATCAAGCCTGCTTCTGTTCACATTATTTCTTTCTTCTTAATCTGTAATTGTAATTTCTTGTAATGTTTTTTCCGGAAAGGCTTTTCAGACAGAGACCTATTTGTCTTAAGCCTTCCTGCCTTACAACAGCGGGTAAATTCCTTACCACTTGAGATGTTTTGCAGACTAACTCTTAGTTAGAGCTCCCTCAGGGAATGAATTACATTGCCCTGCTGTAGCCTTTGCCAGAGAAAGAAAGAAGAATGTACCTTGAAATTACCTCTAGGCTCCCAGCAGTAACAATTTCCAAAAGCATTCATTACCTGTACCCAAAAGGCTGAACTGAAGGCTTTGCAGATTACAGGAGAAGTGCACTGTGTGCTCTCAGCCGTGCGGGGTTTGTGCAGGAGTTGGTCAAGAGGGACAGATCCCAGACTCACTCTCACTTGATACCCTCCAGAGCTTGTTTTCATGAAGAACAATTCTGGAGGAACTGTGAGTACAGACATGGTTTATTCCAGAGTAAGACAACCTTGCTCTTGCTTACTTCAACTTTGAACACCAAAAAAAGTGCTGTTAATCTAGAAAGCGTGTGTGCCTGCACTGGGATTTGTTCAGGAACATTCCTTAGGTTTGAGTCCTCCCTTGATCTGAGCTGTCTTGTCAGCCTTTAGAAGTACGTAGCGCTGGAGAGCTCGGAACCACTTAAGCGTACTGCCTTGGTCAGCACGTATGGCAGTGTCGCTTCACAGTTGAAAATGGGTCTGGTTTTACCGTGGCATAATTCTCGCTTCCCATTAATGGAAAGATAGGTACCTTCAGATCTTACCTCCAGGCAGTTACTGGAAATTATCTTGTATACTACTTAGATAACTGACAGAAAAGACTTCAGTTCTTTGCCTGTAGCAGAGGATAGCATTCATACAATAAGTGTCTTGCTGAGGTATGATATGAGATACTCATATGAGCATTCATATAGTAACTTACCTTGCCTCAAAAACTCATGCAAAAATCACTTCTTTGAAATGTCTGGCTGGGCTTTTTTGGCATATTGTCATCGAGTTTTCGTTTGGCTCTCAGCAGTTTCAGGACATGTTTTCCTATATTGTCTTCAGCTTGACCGTGTGAAGACCCTGCTGCTATATAGACAAGCGATGGCTCCTTGCAGCATTTAGTTGGCGCTGCCGTTCTTCATGCGTTGAAGGCCTCGAGGCAGCAATATTACCCATAGATTATATTACATAGTGTTGTGTAATCGATTCCTAGACCTTTAGTGATGATGCATAAGTCATTGGCACGTAGGTTGCCATCTTTCTGATGTAGACTCCATTCCCTTTGGATTTTTTTTTATTAGATATTCCTCTTCATATATATTTTGAAACATTATTAAGGAAGGATGACATCAAAGGAGAACCTGTTGATACCTCATCTTTGGGAGTGGAGTTTAAAGTGTCTCCAGACAATGGTATGTAAAGCAAAATATTTTAATATTTGCAAGACTGTTTTTCATTCATTTGCCAGTACTTTCTGCGCTGAAGAGGTTCAATTTCTAAACTCACCACAAAGCAGGTTATCAGAGGAGGTCACCAGCTAAGGCTTGGTGGAGCAGGAATCTCTTCCCAGACCATAGTGCCAAGTTCTCTTGTTGCACTGAAATGATGCCGTCAGAGTCATGGGAGGACGGTAATACAAGTGGGGGTAGTTTGGACCATGGGTTCTCTGCAGACACAGGTACCTGACTGCAGTGCTGTTTGTTTACTCTTTGGATTCCTATCAGAAGTCTGTTTTTTTCCATTATAAATAGTTCAGCAGTTGAGATTGCCTGTAAATTGCACCAATGGAAAATAAGTTTTCAACTTGATACATGCTTTTTCTGTTTTAGACTATAATCAACATAACGTTTCTGTCAAACAATGGAGCAGTGGCTGTTTATCTAATTCCAAATCTCCGTCAGTGTCAGGAACATCTGACCAGCTGTCGGAAGGAAGGAAGAAAAGACATCTAAGTGAGACAGCAGTAGGTAAGAAAAAAATGGTATTGTTTAAGACAGCACTACTACTTTAAAAATATATTCTGTATAAATTAGTTTGTTATCACGGGGCTTTTGAGAATTAATTTTAAGTTGTCTCCAAAAAGGCTACTGTATGAAACTTACAGAAATGAAGAAATGTAGTTACGATACCATGAAAATAACATGCTATTTTAAAGCGTAGTAATCTTTCTCTTTTTTCTTGAGTATGTATTACAAAATGAGACCAGCTTCTGTATTTTATTTTTGGAATACTCTTAAAGGAAACTTCTTAGCAGTCCAGCTATATTTTTCTAATACTGGGTGTCGTTATTTTTAATATGAAGGGGGTTTTTTTATAGTAGTCAGAGAAACAGAGTGAATTGCAAAGTTACCTGTCAAATCCTGTGCCCAACCAAACATTTACTATTCCTGGTCATCATTCCTAGCATCTCTGGTCAGCTACATCTCATTTGTTGTATACTGTCATTTGTGGTTCTGGTTTCCTTCCAGACTTTTAAGAGGACTTGCGGGTAGTCAGTGTATATATTTAGTGTTTTCACCCTTGTTATCTTTATATTTTAAGCCATGAAACCCCTACTTCAGCATTTGGTAATTTAATAGAAAGTGCCCTGAAAGTTCTGTAGAATAATGTGCTCGAGGCAATCCTGCTTTAGCAGGGGAGTTGGACTAGATGATCTCTAGAGGTCCCTTCCAACTCTGCAATTCCGTGATTCCGTAATGTGGTAATTTTAGGGACAAAAAATTCAGTGTACCATTGTAAAGAAATAAAGCGTTATGGAAAAATAAACTTCTGTTGCATATCCAGGTAAAACTGCTAGTGTAATCTTGCAATAGAGGTGGAGATATGAAAATTACTGCAGAGATGATTTAACAAAAAATTACGATCTGTTTAAAAAAAAAAACACCAAAAAATCCCAAAACAAACACAACCCTAAACCAAAAAACCCTATTGATTAGAAAGTTACATGAGAGAATAAAAGGTGGGTTTGGACAGACTGAAAACTGTCTCTGATCTAGATGAAGTTGGTTTTTTTTCTCTGCAGCGTTCCCCTTGTGCATTACAGTCCTCCCCTTTGCTGTAGAGTCTTCTCTTAGGCCCTGTGCCTGTCTGCCGCGGGTGCTGTGCCCTGTCCCCCTCTCACCATCAGAGGTCCTTTTTGCCACACCATCCGCTCCCATAACCAGTCTCTGGTGCCCAAAAGGTGGATGCTGACACTGCTTCTGGCAAGCAGGTTTCCCTAAGCGTACTGTCATGCGCCCTGAGATCAACAATTGGAGTTACTTGAGAGCATCTGGAAGAGAGAAAACTTCTTGCTGTAAACCTTTTGAAGTTAGTCTTCTGCCAGTAGTATTTAGTTCTTTGAGTTAATGGAAGAAAAAAAGCAATCTTTTATCATGAGGATCATCGTTTCCCAATGCCAGAAAACTGCTGTGTGGTGTATTCATGAGTAGCAGCAGAAATTCTAGCTTATTAGTGCTACGGGTGTAGTACTACATATTTATTCCTAATTTGGGCTCTGTCTAGGAGAAATTATCCACGGGGAAGGTCAGCCTGATGAACAAGGCCAAAAATAAAAGCTGTGTGCCAGGGAGTTGCAGAGCTGCCTGGGAGATGAGAGTTCATATCCTTGACCCAGCCTGTACGACACAGTCTTTAGGATCAGTCTTTTCCATGTTGGAATACACTGATCCTTTTTATTAGTTGTATATTAAATCTGAGTTCTTTTTTCTTGCTGGCAACTAAGGTGGAGGGAAAGCAGAACACAGGTGGTTAAATTCCAAGTCCCCCTAAATGCAGCTTACACTGGGACTGAGTAAGAGAAAACAAGAATTATGATTTGTCTGGAGCAGTGGATCACTACCAGAAGAAACCACACATGGAGATCTAGAAACTAGTTTTATTTGTTACCGTTGCTGCCAGTTTTATTTTATCAAGGAAGAAACCTTCAGTGAGCGCTTGGTGAACAGGCACGTCAGTGAGCTGCAGCCCAGGTTGGGGAGCACACTGGAGCGCTCCGCTAACTCAGACTGATTGCGTTTGCTGTCTGTGCAGTCTACAGCACGTTCCAAAAAGAGAAGCAGGATTTGCCCATATGAAGCTGGTTCCACAAGTAGAAATCCTTCGTAGAAGGAGAGGGATGAGTTTTGTGGAACAATGACAGGATGAGTAACAAGTGTTTATTTAGGTGGCTTTTTTTAGTATTCGTTAAATCGTAAGTGGTTAGCTGTGGGCTTCTAGAAATGACTTTACTATTACTGTGTGGAAAAATATCTTTACTCTAATAGACAACAGCCAGTATGCATTTTTGTTGTTGTTATTTTTTGTGACAGGCGAACGTAACGCTAGGTTTGAGACATTCTCCTTTCAACATGCAGAACCAGAATCACATAGCAGTTTTACTGCCGCGACCAATGTCAATGTGGTGTCTAGGCCCGCTCACAGCACCTCATCACAGGTAAACCAAAAATGTATCGCTGTCCTAACTCAAATATCAACAGAGAATTCTGCAAACTAATAATCCAAAACCACATGCCTTTTACATCTAATTTAGTGTTAAATTACAGTACAGAGCATTTTTACAGTGAATTAAGTGTATTACATTAAGTAATTTATTCCAGATTGAGTATGTGGTGTTCCTAAAACAGATACTTGCTTGTAAAAGAATTTTGCAGGTCATATAACTGGAGTGTAAGTTTGGTTTATTGGCATCGGGCCTTTCATTTTTATTTTTTTTTCCAAATTTCATTAATATACTGTGATTTATGTTCCCAGTTTTACACAAGGGCTCTTATGACTCTGTTTTCGTGGTGCAGCTACATAAAATGGCCTCACGGTGCAAATACAGTCACAGAATTTGTTAACTCTCAGCTTCACTATTTAAAACCTTTTGTGCAGAGCTACAGGCAAAGTCTGTGGTATATAAATTTGCTAAGGAGCAGCAGAGCTCTGGTTCAGTGAAGTCCCTGCAGAAACACACTTTGTTGTATTGGAATTCATTGAGAATTTCATAATAATACTCAGATTTCAGTCCCACAGTTCTGCCAAGCCTAGTGTTATACTGGTGCTCTTCAAGTCGTCATGTTTCAATCTGGTGATGAGTCCTGGAGAGCTGAGTTTAAATCCCCCCCCCATTTTTGACAGTGCACACTCCTCCTTTTTTTCCCTTGCTTGAGCAGACCATCGTCAAAAACCACCTAAATGAGCATTTTAGAATAGACTGCGTCCTATTCTATTCCAGACTAACGTTCAGCTAAAAATTGAGATCTTGTAATATGGAACGTATCGTGATTTAAAACTAAGCTTTCTCCTGCAATCTAGGAACTTCAGTTTTTGACCCATGTAGGTTTCATGCACGAGTGGGCAAAGAGCTCCACCAGGAATCCCACTATGGTCATGGCAAAGAAATTCAATTTCTGTCTTTTGCACGTCGTCCAGAAAACCACTTTCCATGTAGGCTGTTCTTCACTACTAAATGTAGCTTCATTCTTTTGGGATTCTTAATTGTATCATACTTAAGCACCACTGGGGCTGTGGGTTAGTAGATAGATTATAGAAGGTCGTCTTTGTAGACTGAACATTATGAAGAAGGCTGTATTAACTTCAAAGTTCACGTAAGTATTCAGAATTAACTGTAACCAAAATCAAGAAAGGGAAACTCCCACCGATTTCAGTAAGAGTTATGCCAGCAAGAAGTAAAGCTCAGAGATGAGATAGTTTTAAGATAATGTGTTCAAGTTACAGACTGTCTCCTCGTGCAGTTCTAATGATCCTTAGCTAACATGTAGTTCCTGCGATTTGAGCTGATGGATCTCGTCTTGTATTGATTATATTACACAGCATAACTCCAGGAGGAGGTTGAGAAGCGAGAGTTCCTATGATATAGACAACATTGTTATTCCAATGTCTCTGGTGGCACCATCAAAGTTGGAGAAACTACAGTACAAAGAAATCCTTACCCCAAGGTTTGTTCATGGTCCTTAGCTGCAAAGAAGATACCAAAATGAACATGAGAATGTTAACTAAGAATATCTTTAACGTGTAATTAGATAATTTTATAGTATTAAGATGATATTTTCATGCACTCTGGGTTTTTTTCTGTGCACTTCAATGTGTGTGACGGGAGTGGCGGGAAGACTGGACAGCTGATAGCACAAGTCTGATACACACAGGGAGGTGGCAGATGCACAGACTGGCTAAAAATAGAAGTGGGTTTATGTCATCTTAATTGTAGTGATATTCGTGGCCTTAAATGTGCCATAAGGCTGATATGCTCTGAACGGTTATTTGGAGGTTACTGTCTTTGTGTGTTATGTTTCGTAAGAAAATAGTTAACTATTTTCAGTGAATTAAACAGAAATGTTTAATTCATTTTTTTCCTTAGCATAAATTTTTAAAATTTATCCATTCTGATACAGCAGAATAAGCTTAATGTATCTTTTCCATACAGTGTAAACGTACCATCCATGATTCTAGAGGCACTTTTTTTTCCCTTTTTTTTTTTTTTTTTAAGAAAAAGAACATCTTTAGATTGCTAACACAGGGTAACTGACCTCCTGTGTTGTAATTCAGTGGCTTACTAGCAAATTGCCTGAAATGGCTAGATGCAGTTGTTCCATATTTTAAGTCTCTAATTTGTATTTGTTTTTATATTGTCTTTAAAGTTTAATATTATGACTATTTAATTTTGATATTATTAAGACTCTATTAGCTTAAAGACTGTTCGGAAAAGTTAGATACTGGGTTGGGAAAGGAAAATCTAAATTTTGGGCATCTGTTATCAGCACCTTGAAATTATTTTATTTGAAAGCAATTTTGAAGCACAAGCAGTGTTGAAGAAGGAGTCATGAACAATATAGTGTAGAAATAGAATAGTTATCTCTACTGCTGAAATAATGAAAGGACACTTAGGTAAATTAATTTGACTTTTCTTGTCTCATTTCTAGCTGGAGAGTTGTTGAATTTCAACCTTTAGAAAGATCTCATACAGATGAAGAAGAGGTAGGCTGCATTTTAACTACACCACCAGTTTTTAATTAAACTAGATATAATATATAATTGGGATAATCAGTAGATATATATCAGTCACTGACTTCATGCAAATCCGGTAAGTTTCAAATTTCAAAAATAAAGCACCAGATTGTGAAAATGTGTCTTATCCCAACCTACTCGCCCCTATGTTGGATGATGGAACTGTGAGTATCTCCATTAATAATCGTTGTTCACTTGTTCGTTTGGCTCTTCTGCCCCTTGCTGTCTGCACAGTCAGCGCTCCCAGACCGTCTCCTTGGTCAGGCCTCCGCCACCCCAGCTCCTGGGTGTTGTGATGCTGGGTCTCTGCAGGGCTGCCTGTGCTATAACGCCTGTCTGTCTCTCTCATCCTCTTCCTTGACGGCCAGTTCCCGTGGCCTGTTGTTCTTCAGGAGGTAATTTGACACCAGGTTTCCTCAGTTTTCTTCTCAGTGTTCGTTTTCCTGCAACTCTCCTGTTGGGAGCAAACTCTTCTTCTTTCTGCTTTTTCAGGAACAACAACCTTCATCATTTCCTGCTTGCCTCTGGAGCTAAGTTTGCACATCGTGTGTTGCTGTTGCTTCCTCCAGACATAAGAATCTGCCTTTTTCTCCCAGGGACTGTCTGTGGACTTTGCAGCTGGGGGTCCCTTTCTCCCCTAAGCAGGGCTTTGAGGCATTTCCTAATCCCAGTGTGAATGTACCAGCAGGTCTGATTTCTAGGCTGGTTTTCTGTCCTTCCAATCTCTTTGTGGCTCCTTTTCCAGAAATCTGCCCATTTTGCTGTCCTTTGAACATCTCTCCAGCCTCTGCTACAGGCCACTATCAGCTGGTGTAACTGTAGGACTTGTATTCGTGCCTTTATCCGCAATATCCTTATTCGGAGAATCTCTACAAACAGTGTTTAGGTGCCTTAGTAGTAGAAAAAGATTGCATTTGGGTAGCGGTACAGAAGGTTATGCTAAACACAGTAAACAAACTAAATCCTTATGCCACTCCCTTGGGGTAGAAAATGTGCTCTCCACAAAGACACTAGCTTCCCCAGAGTTGTACTAGGTCTGTAGCTGCCTGCTGCATGGAAATGAACCTTTCCTTTCAGAGAGCATCATGGTCTCAGGTCCGTAGCTGCTGGAGTTGCACTCATTTGGCCCCATACTCTTGGGTTGGAAGGCAGAGAAGAACTTACCCTGTCCCTGCCTTTTCTCACGTGCTTCAGAAATTCTTGTGAAATCTGGTGGTCAGATTTATGTCAGCTCCACCACCGTCTTTTGGGTTGGTACCATCTCTGCTAGCAGGAAACATGCCTGAGCTGCTTTTGTAGTGAGAAGGTCAAATTACATACGCAGGAGAACTCTCCTGCAAGGATATTTAATTAAAGCATTTGGAGAATAACTAATAAGGCAGCAGGGGCGCTCTGTCCCTTGAGAATCTAGTGTTCATTGCGCTCTCTTCCTCCTGGTATCTGTGGGGGGAAAAAAAGAATTTCAACAGTGGTTTTGCCTTCAGGGCTTCAAGGGACTTGCTTGGAGGACTCCGCAGATTTCTTGTTTAGATTTCAGATCCCATACACATGACTTGTCTTACATACTTTTAGCGTATTTTGCTGAAGGGACTTCAAGGTGTCTGTCTGTGAAGCTCACGGGCCAACCACTCCTTTAGTAGCCCTCCCAGTGCATTTGTGTTTGGCATGATGAGTTGATCCTGGATGATTCATCCTTTGGCCAGGAAATAACTTGAGTTAACAATAAAGCAGCTTTGCGTCCTGCTGTGGTCCACTGCTTCTGTATTGTCTGTCAGCCGCTGGGTAGCATAAGAGAGGAGAGATGTCAGACGAGAAAAATGCTCAAGATCTTGTTTGTCTAAATCATCTTTTGCCAATTTTCCTCCTTTCTTTGGGGATCGTGTTAATTGGTTTGGATGTTTTTCAGAGCACTGAGAAAAGGTGATTGTCTGTCAAAATTCTTCCACTTCCTTGCTTTATGTTTTAGGCTGAGTTAGATTTGTTAGTGAGTAAGCTTGAAAAAAAGACATGAGAAACCAGCAGCATTACCTTTTCACATTTTCTGCACTCACACTCTGACACTGAAATCAAGGCAAGCTTCAGGAGATCATTCGTGAAGGACAAGAGAGGGCAAAATGTACTTTCTGCTTTTATATAAAGTAAGCTTTTTCTTTGCTTTCCACTGCATAGCAGCCTGTGGTAGTACTGTATAATAGTTCCTTTTCTGTCTGTCTTCTGCATGGCTAAATTTAAAACTTGTGGAGTTATCCTTGTGTCAACCAGCAGTTAGGGATTTCTTCCACTTGGTATCTTGTTTCCCCCCCTTCTCTCTTTTCTTCATTTAAAGGCTTCCAATGCAACAACCTCTTTATTTTGAGTACAAAAAGCTTACCTTTTTTGGGTTCCTCGTTTTTGTTTCCGGAAATTTTGCCTTACAAGGACAAATGTAACAGTTGGGCAATGCAAAAGTTAATCTGCGATCTATGTCTGCTCTATTACTTGCTCTAAAAATACTTAGTTTTTGGAAATGGCGCGTTTGAGTTTCCGGGTTTGCATGTATGAATTTGCAGCCTGTTACTGCTTTAAGGCATGGGAGGGTGTGGCACAGGTTTTCCTGTTTTATTTTGGTTTTAATTTGTTTTGTCCAGGTTAAAGTTTCTGGCAAGGCATGGTTGTAAAGTAATGTCCAAGTTTATTTTGTAGTTGTTTTAGTAATGACAAATACTTTGGAATAATTCTGTGTGTAATTAGTTTTGCATAAGTGTTTTCATGGCTTATGACTCAGTGTTTCCCATGAAGCCAAAGACTGAAACACAGACTTTGTTGTTTTGAGAACCTTTCAGAAATATTCCTGGTGCTATTCAACATTAGTGCACAGTGTCTTGTAGCTTAACTAGATGTGATGGGGGGGATCCAAATCTTAGTTTGCTTTAAGTCTTTTTCTTTGAGTGAAATCATTAGACATGCCTCACAAACGGGCCTTCCTAATAGTCTTTTCTCTCAACATCCCTGCCAGATCCATCTACTGAGGAATGACAGTTCCTTTGTCCTTTTTCAAAATAATCTTAGTGGGAGAGAAAAACAGTATCAAATTTCTCCAGTTACAGCAACTGTAAATTATCCTGAAGTTGGTGGAGGAAATACATAAAGTGTTAGAAAGCTGGAGTGGGGCAGAGGCAGTACTGACCCGAGTAGAGACCTTTTACTCTCATGTAATGGGATTTTTCTCTACAGAACAGAGAGTAATTTTTAAATAAGAAAATGTATTACTTGTTAGTCTTCGATGGAATTGGGTAAAACTCATTTTACATAAACAAGTAGTTAAATCTGCTATCATCAGCTATAGAAAAGGAACATTAAGGTTTATTTCTGTATTTTTCAAAACTTTTCATTTGGAAAGGAGTGCAGACTTTGATTTTTGAAAGGAGGCTTGTTAAAAATGAAGTTTCTTCCCAGCATGAAAAGTCTTGGCAATTTGCTAAGAAAAGTATTTTCAAAGTCTAAGTTTTTCTTTCAAAATTATCTTTTGTTTCCACTTCAAAGGAAATCTGAGCACACAGAAAAATCCTGACTTTTGCCTGAGGGAATAGCACTTTTGTAGTTCATAAAATTCTCACTTTCACGCTATACATCATTGACCTTAGAAAGACAGAATCTAAACTGAGATGCAGCCCCTCACCGATGCCATCCAAGTGACAGAGCTGGTGAATTCCAGAGAGAGAAAGAAACCCATTAAGTTGGCTTGCATGACAGGAAACCAGCAGCTAACAAAGTGGTTTGTGTTTAACATAAATAAATAAAAGCAATGAGGAGTCTTCAAAAAGCAGTCATGAGATGGGCAAACAAAGCAGGCCTGTTTGTCTGAAGGTTCCTGTTGAGTGCGGGGCTGGGGAGGAACCGGACAGCTATGGTTTTAGCAAGCAGGTCATGTGGCTTTTTCAGATTGCGCTGAAGCCTTTGGGATCCTTTTCACTGGCCCGGTTACATTTAATTGTGGGGCTGTAGTTCATGACCAGCCGCCTGGGTTGGAAATGTGCTCTCTGGCAAACTGTGTGCCACTACCAGCTATGCTTACGGCAGCATAAGTGCATTGTAAATTTTGCATTTGTATCCATAATGGTATGAACTACCTCAGTGCTACTAGACTTGATACAAAGAACAGCTTCTGCAGAAAACCTCCGGGCCGTTAGTGGCGTACTTCCAGCTGACTGCGTAACCCATATTGTGTGGCTTTGTCTGGCACTGCAGTGAGGAGTCTGCGTTTAGTTCTGTATTTTGTCAGACTCAATCAGAAGATAAACGGTGTTCCTTGTATAACACCACTGAGGATTTTGCTTTACAGAAAAAATTGAACTTATTTTCCATGACCCCCCAGTTACTGGTATAATTCTTGTCCAGAACCGATCTGGCAGTGCAGCTTCACAGCTTCTATGACCAGGAATTGTTCTTTCCTAGAATTTCTCTGCTGTTGACTGGGAGTGGCTGGCATAAAATCCATGGCTGCAGCACTCGTATGCTCTCGCCAACTGTAGCTTTTTAGGTGAACTTTGAAGAGGTTGAATGGTTTGGAGCACTTGGAAATAACCCTGAGCTGTACTGCAGGGGCCCAGCCAAGAGCTTGTCCAGCCATGTGGGGAGCGAGGGGCAAGGGCAGCAAAGTGCTCCTCGCACAGCCCTGTCGAAGGAGCAAACTTCCCAGTGTGCTGCCAGCGGAAAAGTGAAGATGGCTCTCTCAACATGAAGGTCAGATGTGATAGCTCAGTTGAGGAGTTTTATCTAAAAAGCTGGCTCTTCTTTGACTATGAGCAGTTAAAGTACCCACGTTAGGGCGATTTTTAAGCTGTACTGGGGTCATGCAAATCATTTGCTAAGAAATGGTCTCTTCAAAGCAGAAACCATTTTCTGCTTGGTTTCGTAGCAGGAATGCGGCACCTCAGGTTTGCTGACTTCTCTCAATGTGGGGCTATCTGCATCCTTGGTGATCTCAGACCTATTTCTCTGTGCCTGAAGAGCACCAGGCAAATCCTGCTGCCTCCAGCCACCTTAAAGCAGTCTCTGGAAACTCCTGCAATTTTTGCATGTCTTTATTATGTGCTTTTAATGCTGCCTTGATTTGCAAATGAATACTTGTCCTCTTAATTTTCTGCCTCTCACCATAGAGAAAAATGTGTTAGTTGCATGGGGGGTATAATTTCTGTATCCATTCAGATCAAGCACAGACGTGTACAAAAATAAAGGGAAAGTGACGGCATCCCGTATACCAGAGCTGTAGTGAGAGTGCAAGCTGAATGCATATGTTTTGATGTGCCTTTATACTGCGAGCATGCATTGTGTTGCCTCCTCTCGTTTGGTGAACAGACCTTTGCAGAATTATATATAATACTGGCTGCCTTTGTTTCTAGTGATGTTCGTAATTATGGCAGCAGCTATCCCTGTATTTCGTTACAGATAGAAGATCTGTCAGATGAAGTTTTTTCCTTACGTCATACAAAGTATGAGAAAAGAGAGCGAGCAAGGTGGTCGCTGTGGGAGCAGAGCCGCTGGCCCAGAAGGAACAGCAGGCAGGTGTATTGACTTTGATGAGAGCATTCCTATTGAACCACTGGTGTCAGTTGTTGGGGCAGCAGTTTCAGAAATGCTGTCACAGAATTTTGAAAATGGGGGCACTCCTCATTAATAAACTCGCCAGGGACAGTACCAGGTATGTTTGGTTGTGTGGCTGGAAAGGGAAGGCTTACAGCCTGAAGTTCTGAAGCATGTATGCTTCCAAAAATTTGGTGCGTTAGTGACTTGGTATTTTTTAATGCAGGATAAAATTAGAGCTAAACCGTATTAAGAAATTATATTTTAAGCCTTTTTGAACTCAAAAAAAACTTTAGAAAGTGTACTGAAAAATACAAGTTCTGTATGTACCCTTAATTTTGAAACCCTATGAACTCTTCAGTGAAATCTTAGTGCTATTTGAATTCAGAAGTAAAACTGCCGTTGACATGGGCAAGGTCAGACTTCACCTGACATCTCTGCCACTATTTTATATCTACCTCAAATTTGCATTAAAGGCGAGGTTAAAATTTTTAATCTTATTAAATTATTTTGACTGCTTTGGAGATGAGTCCAGAGCAGAGGTGGGAAGTGGGAGCCCAAGGACCTGCTGTTTCTTCTCAAGTTTCATTGGCACAGTCTGCTGACCGTGCAGTTTGGACTCCGCAGGCTCCTGCAAACGATGCTGTGTTCCCCGAGTGGGAACAGCCCGCGGCTCGCTGACTTCTGTCCAAAATTCCTGTTCTGGTGAGCGTGTGGAGCAAGGCGCAGGACTGGGACCAGCCACCAGCTGTGCTGTGGCCAGAGTGCGCCTGTTCCAGCCCTGTTTTATCCGGTTAGCTCCTCCACATAGCGCTCTTGCTTTGGCTTGTGACAACAGGCTTGTCGAGAACCATGTGTGTTTTCATCTGCTTTTTTGATTTACGTAAGTAGAATGTAGGTACCACATATGGAGAAACTGAACGCTTGAAAAGACAATCTAAACTGTTTCTGGTGATGTGAAAGGGCAGGGGCTCGCTCTTAAGACTCTTGTCTCTTATCCTGCACTAGATCTTACACCAAAAATGCTGACGGACGACACAGCCAAGATTCGGTGCAGAAAGACCACCATGGCAGTTCCTGTGCCTCGCTGCATTGCGCTGCTGAAGCTGTTCCCGACTTTACTTCGGAAGCCCACAGCTCTGTTTGTTCAGGGATTGCACAACTCTGCAGGGAGAACCAGGAACCAAAGGTGGGTGCTTCCAGTAGCTTCTGGGTCTGGTCAGGTCTTCAGGGACCACTATCTCTAACTAAAACAAAGAACCTGGACACATCCTCCTGTCTCACTGATCAGAATCTCAGGCTGTCGCCCTGGTTCATGTGGACTGAATGTAGGTGCTCCTGTTTAGAACGAGATTGCTATGCTCTAGGAATTAAGCCCAAAATTTGACAATAAAAATTTAATTGCTCAGCACGCGAGGCACATATTTTAGAGGCGAGCATGGCCGGCCTGGGTTCAAGGATGATGGATCTTCTCTCAGGCCAGAGATGTTGGCCAGATTTCCAGATGGGGCTGATCGTTATGGGTTCAGGTATCCTGATGGTCTGGCACCACGGAAAGGCGCTTCCCCTTTCCTGTACTGCGCCTATTCAGTTGTAGCTCTGTTATCGGTTCAAAACCGTCTGAAGCCAGCTTACATTGACAGCTGGTGCCTGGCAGCGGTGTACTCTTTATCTGAAGAGCCCCGCAAACATTGTAAAGAAAGACACTCGTTTGTTACTTGATAGCAGATCATTCTGCACACAGCTAATCAGTTCAGACTCAACTGAAATCCCCTTTCCCCCTCTTTTTTTCCACCCTCACTCCCACCCTTCTGATTCTTTTCAGTCTGGGCTGTGGGAACTTCGAGTTTTTCCACTAAAAGATGAAGAGGTAGAAGCTTTACTGTGCCAAGATCAAATAACGAATCAGACTGAAATGTCAAGTGCGGCTTTTTCCAGCGACTCCCTCTGTACTTCATGCATGCCCATTGGTTTGCCAGACAATGACCATCCACTGAGAAAACAATCTACCGAAGAGTCAGAAGACTGCGAAAATGTTTGCCTGGGAATCAACAATACAAGAAAACAAAGGTGACAGGGAATAATGTGGTTCATTAAGAAAGCCAATTAAGGTGGAGAAAAGTGTAAGGTAAAATCTCTCTTGTTCACACAGCATATGACAGCACAATTCAAAACCTGTACGTTAGCTGCATATAATATATTTTCTTTCTTGCTTTGTAACAGGCAGGATATATCCCAAAGACAACACTTTCTTCTTCCTGAACCCCAAGAGAAAGTAATTATTTCAAGCTGGAAGTCTAATATTCCCAGTGTTGGGAGTGGGCGCACATAAATTGCTGGCACCATTCACTTTCTGTTGTCATATTGCCACATTTGTTAGTAATCATCCTTTTCTGTTTTGTTTGTTTTCAAATGCATTTCTGGTTCTAGTGGATTCTGGTACAGTGGATATGCTGTCTACCTTAACCCGCAACTTCAACTGAACACAGAAAAACTACTTGAAAAAATAGTGGGGAGAAGTGATAGGCTCCAATTATTTCCTGTGTGGCATGACCATGGGGCAGAAATCTGCCTCTCTAAATGCGTGTGTGTGACCCACACGTGAGACAAGGGTAGGGTGAGAACTAGAAGTTTCAAAGCAAGCGTTCTGGAAGCCTTGCATCTAGCTTAAAATCTATACTCAGCTCTCGGTAGTGCCAGGGAACGCTTCATATAGATGTCCTCAAGCAATAAGATAGAAATGGACCGCTGCGTTTCAATAGGCGATGTATCCGCTCCTCAGAAAGTAGCGTTTCTGCTTCAGTCGTGTGGGTACAGAGAAATGGAAGGAAAGAGGAGTCGAGTCCAATCAGTGATGCAGCTCTTTGAATATTGTGTTTTGGGTCATCTCACTTCCTTAGTCCTTCAGTAGCTAATGAGGCTCGTAATATTTTGCTTTAATATGTTACAGACAAAGTCTTGTTCAAATCTCTGTACAGTGCCTTGTAAGAGTCTCGTAAGTATGCCAACATTTGGTGACTAGCTGAAAAGGAAAAGATGATTGATGTCAAGAAGACCAATAAAGAAAAAAGCCCCAAAGCTTTCCATTGTGATTCCGGATAGATTTTTAATTTCCCAGCGAGTTCACAGTGAGGAAACAAAAGCAAGTTGTTTAAACTTGCATCTAAGTAGCGTAGTTTGGAATGTATCTGCAATCTCAAGAGGTATTAATAAAGATTAAACATTGAATGTAGGTATAATCCATCAACAGGAAGTTTTTCTGTGTAGGACAGTTGAAGGCAATTTTATAGGAGTCTCTGGTTTTGTGCAAAATTTTCTTCCACGTGTAATATCTGGAATGGCACTGGACAGATGACCCAGTTTTAATGTCAATTTTTTTTTTGGTCAAAATGACAGGAATTATACACTGGGCATCTGAAAACAGTTCAGTAAAGTTTCAACACTACAACCTATTGCTACATGGTAGTTTATTGCACATTCTGATTATTTTTTTAAACACTTTTTTAACACTGGTTTGTCTTAAACTTGAATCTTGCCTCAATGTCTGATACAATAACCTTTGATGCAAGGTTGTTTTTTTAATTAAAAGTTATTTCTATATATGTTGTCTGAATTTGATGGCCTTCTAGAAGTGAAGAAATAGCAGTAATGCTTCCTCTTGGCACAGAGACCTGCTTGGCCCAAGAATGGCTGTGCAAACAGGCTGAAGTGGCAGTGGCACTAAGCTTTGCTGTCGTCCTGAAGCTGGGGCTGGTGCTGTGAGGCCAAGGTCCCCCCCGCGTCCGAATACAGAGTGGATTTTTCCATCTCTCTTGTCCTGCATGTGCATCGCCTGCTGGGAAAAGGTTCCTGAAGTTTCATGTCTCAAATGCTTTGCAGGTCTTTTCCATAGTCGTATCCATTCATTAAGACGTCTGATCTGACCAGCTGTCACCCAGCTTTGTTGTAAGGTCAGGGCTTTGTGCTCTGTCTGGTCCCTGGGGCAGCATGAGGAGTTTCTGCAATTTAAGAGACGGGACAGACCAAGTAAACCAGCCAGCTAGCTGCCTTGGATGGCCTGAAGGTGCTGTCAGTAAATGGAAATGCAATTTATGGGAAGGAGCAAAAGGAGAGTGTTTTTCTAGACTTGGGGGGTGGGCAGGGAAGGGTGTTAAAATGAGGCCAAAAAAACCTGTGCAAAAGGAGCTGGATTAACCAAGTTTGGTCAGCCTGGTGGACCATACAGCTGTTCGGTTCCCGGCTGTGATGTCCTGTGGAACCATTGTGTAGGATTTGGGTCAGGCTCCAGTGTGCTGGCCAAAAGCAACTGCCTGTTACCTTGCCAGCTGCAGGGGCTGCACAAGCCATTATCAACACAAGAATAAGCACGTTTTGTCTCCTCTTTAGATGTTCTTGTCACGCACTGCAGGAACCAGCTCGTGCCTCATAAAGCAGCAATAAAAAGGCTAGCCAAAGAAAGGCCAGGCAACCACGAGACTGAAAAAAAAACCCTGGAGAAACCAGGAAAATGTCTATTTGGTCATTACCCCACTCCTACCACCATCAGAAGTCTTTTCTCTAACATCTGCCTCTGGGCTGGCTCGTCCTGTGGCAGCAAACTGCAACTGCCTTCCCACAGAGAGCTGCCTGGGCGACTGCACGGCCGCAGAACTCTGCAGTTCTTCCTCCCCATGCCCACCACGGGGCTGTGCTCCAGCTGTTAGTGGGGTGCAGGTTTCTGCCATCGGGTGAGCAGCCCGTGCAAGTGCGGCAGGTGGAGGCCAGTGGGGAGGGGTGACCAAGGACAGGCTGCGTTTGCTTCTCTCACGTTGCCTGCCCACCTCGAGCAGCCCTTCATCTGGCAGGGGCAGATGAGGAAACACTGTGCGCATGTCAAGTGAGATGCTTTTCAGGACACCCCAGCCTGTTCCTTACCTGCAGCGCCTCTAACCATTTGCCACCTCCTTGCAGCAGACAAGGTGCTGTACCCTGTTCGTGCTGTCTTTGCTCCAGCCAGTGAGGCACCCAAATTTTCAGTAGCCCCATTCTACTACTGGGACAAGGTTATCAAGCTTCTTAACTGGACGTGGTCACTGGGCCACTTCCCCTGCGCTGCCTGCAGCTGGCATTGGCACTGGTACCCTCATACCGACTGCAGCCCGTCCCCCGGCAGAGCTGTGCTCCCACCTCCAGCCTCGGCGCTTCTTGCATGAATGCTGGGCTCCTGAGGAAGCTGCTGCTGGTGGGAGTGGGCTGAGAGCTCAGAGCAAGGCTCACAGTTAAAGCCATAAAATATGTAAGAAACCCCTGCTTGTTTTCTTTCCTTTGCAAACTTTTAAAGGTGGGGGGAGGGGAGTGTGATGACACAACAACATGTTTGGCTTTTGGCTGTTAAGCTATTAAAACAGCTGGCACAGCTGCTCCGAGTGCTGTGGCTGAAGGTATTACAGAGGCTGTGAAATACCAACTCAAACATAATACAGCAAGGCCCCCC
>VYZM01004940.1:66604-187358 GCA_013398915.1 Dromas ardeola
GGGCTTCGGGGCTTCCCAGCAGCCGTTTCCCGGGGGCGGCGGAAGGGCCGTGCCGGGCTGTGCCCGCGGCGGCGGCAGCGGCAGGCCGTCGGGCTGCTTCCCCTTGGCCCGAGCGAGGCCCCTGGTGGCGGCCGGGGGGGCGGAGCGCCTCCCAGCGGCCACCCGCGGGCTGAAGGGTGCAAAAAAAGCTGCTTTTTACAGACTTTTCTTTTTTAAGCTCCCAGCAAAGCGTACGTTGTTACCGCCGAAGCACCGGTCCGGCAGCAGTGCCGCCTGTGGCCCCGCCCTGTCCTCGGGCAGGCCCAGGGCACCCACTTGCCCACCCACTTGCCCACCCTCAGCCCCCGCCCCGGGCCGGGGTGGCCGGTGCCTGCGGGGCACGGCCTGGAAGCAGATGGGTAAATTTTAACAAACCCTCTCAAATGTCAGCGTATCCGAGGCCTACAGAAAGGGAGACCGAGGGACGCGGTGTTGCACAAGAGGCTTAAACACAGAACTCTGTCCTTTTGCCATCAATCCTCTGTATTTAGTCCTTGGGACAAGGTTTGCATAAAACGCTGAGGCGAATGGGACCGACCGACACACTGACAAGACCGGTGGAGCCTGGACGTTTGTTGAACGTGACATGCACTTAAGGCCTCTAACACTATTTAAGCAGCATCGTTTGTCTTCACAGCAGAAATACACTAGTTCTGTTACAGAGAGACTGGAGGAAAGCACAAAACCAGCTAAAGCGCATTGTATGCACCTCATTAGTACAGTATTACGTGCCACCGATAGGAAAGTAGAACGCAGGAGAAAACAGACTGACGGCTCTGGCTGTCTGTTCCCTCTCTCAACAATCATCCAACAAAATCAGAGCCATCTGCCCGGCCACCTGAATAAAAACTAAATTATGTATTACATCATTTATAAGCTGCACTGATTTCTAGCAGGGTAGACATTAAAAAGAGGCATTTTAGTCATTGCTATGGCTTACTAGTGTGGATTCACCAGTGACAGTGGGAAACCCGAATGGAAACATTTACTACATATACCGAACTAAATGAAGTACATCACAGTTATTTTGTCATCGTTAAGAGTGGAGTAGCATGGTGAGGCATCTACTTTTCATTAAGGAAGATGCTCCCTTCTAATTTTCAGCAGAAAAGGTCACTCTATGAAACGCACCATGAATTCTGAGTGTGTTGCGTCCCAGCCGTTCACCCAGCTCGTGTGGAAAACTCTCCGCCCCCCCACCCGACTGCCAGTAACCCAGCCTACCTTGGGATTTGAAAGTGAAGCTGTGTTTTTTCTCATTTGTGCGTCACTGTTAATAATAAAACTTAGCATCTGGAATTTAGCAATTCTTTGAGTGACCTCCAAGCCGGGAGCTAATCCAAAGCAGTCTCCTATAGGTAGCTGGTGCTGGCTCCCGCGCGCTGAGGAGATAAGAATCGGTACAGTGTGTTTTGGTCAGCAGAGTAAGCAGTTTGTCATTCAGGACACGCACCGAGCAGCAGATCTGAGACACTGCCATCTTCACCCAACTGTCTCTCCTACAAAACCGTGCACGCTTTAAAGTTGCAGTAGTGCACCACCTATATATTTATGTATATGGTGATATAGGTGGTGCACTATAAATATATTTGCCTTTTCAGCCCTGCTTTTCCCAAGAGGTGCCGAGTCTCCGTCGCTCACCAATGCAGTGGCTGCAGCGGATGCTCAGCACCCGCGGGCCTGGGAGAAGAATGGCTTTTGCTGTCTTCAGAGTTTAATGTCCGTGAGTTCCCTCCTCAGACTGGTGTGCACGGCTCCCGTCACACTGGAGCATTTGGGAAATACCGGGCGGCACAGCCGGAAGGCTCCATGGGTTTCAGCAGGCTGAAACCTGCTCTCAGGTATATGGTTAATTTTCCACGCAACAGTAAAAGCTGCAGGACCGCAGTGAGGCAGTCGTTTGTATGGCAGTATTTTAAACAGCTGTTTCAGAGCTGTTGAAGAGAGATGCGAGGCTTTTCTTTGGAAATGGATAGAAGGATATCATTCTGCCTCCTCCGTAAGGCTGTTTTATCATGCGCGCATCCAACTTACAAGCCCTCAGGAGCCAAACTGGTAATTAGCACATTTTACAGACTCTCAGGATGATCTAAAACATTTTCCTCTGCACCATAACGCCATGATTATAAACACTAATTCTTCTAACTTAAGCTGAAAAAGGCAGTATATGATTCCTGAAGCAGAGGGTAACTTTGGGTGTTGCTTATGATTTCACGGTTTGTTTCACAGCTGGTTTGCAGTTTGCCCCTAAGCAGCTAATGGCTAAAGTCACATTTCAGTGTAATTCCATGATGCTGCAGCGTGGCTCGTAACTCAGCTGTGACTTCAGCTGGTTCCCCACGGGAATCTTCACCTACGCATAAATGTTACATATATATCTCTCTAATATTTGCAGCCATGAACATTACGTACATAAAATGGAACCTTTTTAAATACAGTCTCAACATGCCAAAAATAGATTCTTTCATCAAGTTTTTGCCCTGAAATACCCATCTTTTGTTTACAATGTACATATATATTTATATTTTTATATATAGGAACATGAAAATACCATATATAAATACTTACTTTAAATCCCTATATCTAAGTACATACGGCAGCACCAGTGGAGCAGTTGGTAGGTACCAGAAGGTCCACGCATTCCAGATGCGGTTTCTTGGAGTTTTTTTTAAGCTGCGGAGATGAATTACTGGGTACATTTAAGCAGGACAGCGTGGGCTATTTATACCATCTGCAGACCACTCACCCCCTGCCCCTCTGTATCTGTGCACAGCACGTGCATTCCTTCTTACGGTATGTACTGTATTTAGTTTTACAGAGCAAATATTTTTGTAGCACAAGGGCAATATCTTACAGAGTGGAACGAAACCAACAGACAAAAAGTAAACTCAACTGAAGTCTGCAGTGCCAAAAAAAAAAAAAAAAGTCTAATTGCTCCATGGTGCTTATCCTTGCTCTGCGAGTTAGAAACAATGGTCCCAGGCTTGTGAAAAATCAAGCTTTAGATTGGTACTTTGAATCAGTGTTTTCACTGTCAGTACCAACATGTAAGAGCCTTGGGGTCAGCTACTATGTAGCCCTCCTCTCAAAAACGCTACAAAAATAAATCTTGGGCACAATCTGAAGAGAGGCTTCTCTTCTGTGGTTGACGCAGTACTGCAGCCCGCTCACCCAGCCAGGCCGTGAGCACAGCGCTTGCCTGCCACATCAAGGTCTTATGGACCACATACTTGCCCACACACCCCTACCCTGAGAATTTTGTAAAAATTCTCTGTTCTGCGGTTTTGCCCTGAACTGAAATAGATTTCACAAACAGAAATTTGCCAGTCTATAGCAACCGGCTGTTAGCTATTTTCTAATAAAGTGCTCTTGTTTCAATTAGTTACCAGGTACCAGGGAACTCAAAGGAGAAGGTACACTTTCTCTTCCTCCTCCCGCTACTGCACTTCCCCGAGAGTTAAACGTGAGATTCATCTAGATCAACGTCAGTCTCCCCAAGCTCCACGTGCGTGAAGCTGAAGTGAGTGGCCAGCAAGGGGTTCTCCATGCCATTGTCCTCACTGATGTGAAGGACGGTGTCCCCGTGCTGCAGCAGGCTGGTGGTCTCCAGGCCAGCGAAGTCCTCGCTGTCAGAGAGCTGTGCGGGGGGGGTGCTTTGTGCTGTGGTTGGCCGGGACTCCACGCTCTCTTCTTTTTCCTTCTCCTTCTCAGTAGGAAGCGCCTCGCTCTGCAATTGAGGAGAGCCGGTGGTCAGGAGCAGAGAAAGTGGGAGGGAGAGGGGGAAAAAAACCCAACGGAACATCTATAAAATACTTTCTCATTCAGAAATACTTTCTACCATAAAGGGCCTGGCACTTGTAGATTATAAATCCCTAAAATTCCACCCTAACAATGATATGTTTTTTGTTGGTGAATCAAATTCGTAGCAATGATCAGAAAGGTTGTCTGATCTCAGTTGTTAACACTTCCTCATTTCATTTTTTTAAGTATATTTTCAAGATGGATGTTTTTCATTTGTTTCTGGCAAAGGGCATAACCCTCAAAAGACACTCGATATCGGGGGGTATAAAAGTGATCTCGATGTCACTGACGTGTTGCAGGGATGGCTGTGATTGTCCCTGCACTGTCCTCAGTGGTGTCTGACACACAAAAATATTGGACAAGCAATTTCTTTTGAAACGTGATGCTTTTGCTAAAACAGTGCCAAGGTTTTGAAGGTGCCCTTCCTTAAGGGCACATTTCTCAGACAGCAAGCTGTAAAAACATGTTGATGGAAACTCGCACTGGTGAGCAGGTCCAGAAGCACTACTATTTGTGAGGGGAAGATGGAAAGGGAAGATGCAGGAACTATATTTGCAGATTAAGAATCATTGCATAGATCTAGAAGCGAATGGTTTACCAAAGCAGAGGGTGGGACAGCAAACCCAGCCCAAAGAACAGACACACATCAGAGTTCGCTGTCTTCACTCACCCACCAGCTTTCCTTACAGGGCTGCAATGCATCGGGCCTTTCCCTATAAATTTGCCCCGCAACTTTGCTGAAGCAGCGGACAGACACGCGTGATAGAACCATCAGTCACCTTACCTGGCTGGTGGCCTGGCCGTGGAGATCAGCCACCACGATGGCCGGTGAGGAGGTCAGCACAGGTTTACTCGGCGGCTCCTGCGTGCTGGTGGCCTGGGCGCTGCTGCGGCCGCAGCCCTGCTGCTGGGCTACTGGGGCTGACGGGTCCCCTGGCGAGGTGGCTGGTGTCGCCTCAGGCTGGGCTTCAGTGAACGTCACCGACCGCTTCTGCTCTGCTGAAGGGTACAAAGCCCAGAAAATTTAGTAATAAAATGCTACAGTTTGGGATGGAAAACACAAGAAAAGAAGAGAGAGAATCCCTGGAGTTTTTACAACTAAGACAGGATTCATGATTCATTCCATCTTTATAAGCTGTCTAACTGGAGTCTAATCTAAAAGCCTTTCACCCTCGGCTTCCTCTAAAGCCAGAGCAAGAGTCAGGGATCTCCTGAAGACTAGTCACCCTGCCTATCTTTGTCATGGCTTGCTGAGATAAATGCCACCCATAACATCTTTCCATCCCAGAAAAATATACGGAATTGAACTCCCACATGAACTAGACATTTCTGCCCTCAACTGAAAAAGGAAAACTGAGATGCAAATACATAAGAGAATTGCCCAAGGTTTTGCAGGAAATCTGAGAAAAGACAGAGGGCAGCTGATTGCCCCCCATTCCTGCAGACCAAGTCCACTATCTGGAAATAACAGAATGGCACAGGGTGAAGACAGCTAGACTAAAACTGAAGAGTAAAACTGATATCCCTGTTCCTGCTCTTAATTATTTTGGGCCAACTTTTTATGTCTGAAACATCTCCAGCAGTGCTGCTGCCCCAGCACAGTCCTGGTGGGGTGGTTAGAAACCCAGAAAACTCACAAGCTAAACCTTTGCTCTACAAGGTGTTTCCTCCAAAGTTAACTGCTGGCTTCAGACAGTACAGAATACAGCCGCCTGCTCTGCTTGGCAGCGCTGACTCCTGGAAACATGCGGCACGGACTGGAACACTCCAGCATTCATTTCCATATGCAACCCTTAAAGCTCTGCATGGCCAAGCATACAAGTGATGAGAGATTTCCTTCTTTCTACTCCTCTCAATAGCTGCTTCAAAATTTGCACACCTGGAGGTTTTGGACAAGGTACCCTGAATAGAGGACACCTGTCCCCTAAATTCTCCACAGCTCTAGGAAACGTGATCAGCCACTGTCCATGTCCAGTTCCTCCTTGAAAGCCTTTGGAGAAACCATCAAAGAGTTCTGAGGGGTTGATCTTCTGATAGGATATCCACTTACTCAGAAAAAGGATAAAACTGCTGGGATTTCACTTTAATACAGGCTACTAACAACATACTAACTTTTCCTTTAAGCTAAAACAACAACATGGTATTTTCTACTTTGAAATATGCCGTGCTGGTTCTGGAAATGCAGCGCTGCCCTACCGCTAGGTTTCGGTTTGGGCTGGATGCTCCGCCGCGTGGTTGAAAGTCGAGCTCCGTGACGGCTGCGAGGCTCGGTTTGAGTTTTCTGACGTGACAGCAGCGGTCGTCGAAGCTAAACGGTGGAAGAAAGAGTTAGGCTGGTGTATGTTTGCACGTTACACAACTTCTCCTCTGTAGGGAGAGCAGATCATCGTGGTCTATTCCTCTCCATGTCCATTCACTCTGCTTTATGTTCTAATGTTTCCATGGCTCAGACATCTCCTTTGTATGAACTTCTGGGGTTTGTGCCTTTTCAGTTTCAACATTGAAAGAAACGCAATGCAGACTGTGCGACCATTGTTTAATTTAAAAAAAGAAAAAAAAGCCCACAGAGGAAAAGATTGGGGAATTCAAAGCAAAGTGCACCTCCTCTCTTAGGGACTCATCAGGCCTCGCAGCTACGACTCGTGCTGTGGTTCCTGCTAACTCAGCGGACTGCACTAGTATGTCACAAATGAGGTAAGAGGGACACGTCACATTCACAGATGAGAAAAACCCAAACCAACTCCAAGAGAGGGAGGGCAGGTTTGGTCACTCACCTGCCGCAGGCCTCTCTTCCGCCCCAGGGGCTGCTGCAGGAGAAGGTTCTGCTGGCCTGGCTCGCTCTGCACGCTTGCCACCCTGTTAGATGTTGACAGCATTAGGCCAAGCACAGAAAGAAGCACCCTGTGTAACTAGTAGGTGTCCTGGCAATTTTGACTAAAATAAATAGATAAATAAATAAATAAACCAACCACTAATGGCACGGTCACTTCAAAGAGCAGCACTGTCTTTGAAGGATGGAGGGGGGGACGTGTCTGTTGGGTTGTGGCTTCCGGGGCTTAGGAAAGGGTGGGAGGTGGAGTCATGGCATTCAGGACTCGGCCACGCACAGGTAGCATCCAAATATAAATAACTGCAGATTTCAGTTTTCAGTCATTGATTGATGCATCCCACTGAGCAACACTCGCTCCTCTGCATCCTTTGCCACATGGGCGTCACCAATAAAGGCAGGAATATCAGCTTCCTAGCACAAAAGCCTTCTTGTTTGCTTTTCCCTTTTCAAGGACAATGTTGTAAAAGCTATTTCTTTTTTCCTCCCAAATAGACTCCACAGCCTCATCCCAATTTTGTCATCTGTTTTAAATTTCGATTTAAGTCAACAAACAAAAAACAAACACAAAGTGACAAAGGATCCATTCACATAATGGATGCATGAGTTATATGAACAAGGCCCCACACTCAACACTTGCAGCCTTAAGTCTTTTCGTGGCTAATAAACGGAAAAGACAAGTAAACATAAATTTTATATATAAAACCACAGCTTTTTAGTTTTTAATATCTTGGCACAAAATATCTGAAAATCTGCAGTAAAAGAATCTTTAGCAATAAAACATACTCAGCTGCATACCACCTCATTCTACCATTCAACTGACTTCACATAAAAATACCACCCTCCCCTCATTTTTATCAAAGTACTGTATTCCTCCAAAAAGTTAAAAATTGGTCATTTAGCAGACAGCGGTCACAAAACATTTGAGCTGAATGAACTGTGTCTGAGAGACATATGGTTACAATAGCAACTAACATTTAAGATGGACTTCTTTTAAGTCAGGCAGCTGCTCCTTTGAGACAGACTGGAATCCACTGAGCCACATGTCCTATTTAAGCAACTTCCAGCCATATCTGGTACGCATTGTTGGAGATTCAGTATTACAATCCATTTTGCCTCTGGCCTGCATTAATCTAAAGGAAAACAACATGCTTTTCTCTAGATGTTTTCCTTGGAGGAGCTCAGTACCACCAACAGAGTGAAGGCTTATCGCCTGACCTGACAGGAGCGGGGGAGGAGGCGAAACCTAAGGACGTGGTCAGACAAGACATGAAAGGTGTCTGTGGAGAGGCTTAAAAAGGTCTGTCTCCTGAACAGCTCATTCTTTGCTTTGGCAGAAGTTACTGCCCTTAGAAGGTTTGGTGGAACAGAACAGGAGAGCTTCCTGGTCTGCTTCTGTTCAAAGTCTGGCTACCCGACTTGAAAGTCCTATTCCTTCCTCCCTTATCAGTTTAAATTAAAGCCAGACTTTGCACCAAACCATACGGGTGTGTTTCTGCCAGCTCTACTGGGGAGACAAAGGGCAACTTCAAGGAGAGAGACACCTTAAGACCCTGAAGCTGTTTCTCTTCTGATTGTCTGACCACAGCCTAATAATCTTCGGCGTGCCCTCGGCGATCTCACCGCAGCTGCAGTGGTTTGGAAAAAAAGGAAAAGCTTCTGCAAGCTCAAAGCCAGAACAAACAAGATATATTTGAGCCCTTTTCTCCCTCAGATGGCTCTTCCAAATGAGATCACCAGTCTCTGGAACATATTTTCCAGCTTTTACGTAGGGTATTGACATGATTTACATACAAAGCATCCTAGACATCATGTGAACACCTGCCTATGAATAAGCAGAGTCCTCAAAGGTCCTTCCTGTTCGCAGGACTGCGTTCTTGACCCAGACACTGACTGCAGCACAAATGACTGGTAGGTCCAGCAGCAACACATCAGCCCTTATTAAAGCGAAGAGACTGCACTTCTTAAATTAGTCTTTAATTTGTGATCCACACTACCTGAAATTACAGCTTCTAGAATTTTCTTAATCTTCTGCTTCTAGGATTACATAAAAATTTATTCCTGGGAATTTTAAGAAGTTTATAAAGTAGTTACCAGTATGTGAATTAAGTAGGAATTAGCTGGAGAAGGTCGTGAAAAAATAATTTTCTATTGGACTAGCTTTTGAGGATACCGTTACAATTTCTGATGAAGGAACAGTAACTCTTAGTTCTATGAGTGAGGAGACATAAATGTCTGTAGCAGAAAGACTATAATCAAGTTCAGTACAAAACACTGTTTATAGTGGTGAAACAAACTCATTTCGCATGCATCATGAAAACACTTGCAAAAGTCATTAGATAAAGGGAGCACATGGGCCGCACGAGGGCACAGAGGTTATACATGAGGAAAAAACCGATTCCCATGGAGTAAACTGCACTGAGGACAAACAATAGCTGAGCAAAAGAAAGGCTGGACTTTGTGTCTTCCTGCTGGAGTCTGAGATTTTTCAGCCTGGCTTATATCATAAGTGAAATGAGTTTAGTGAGCTGGTGGATGTTTATTTCCAGTACTGAATCATTACACAAATTGGTATCATAGCTGGTATTATGAGCTGAAATTGCAGATATCTTTTGCAGGCAAATGGTGGACCTGAGAGCAGCCGAGTTTTGCAGAGCTGCCTGCGCACAGCACAGTCCTGTCTTTTTGCCTTCTATCCCCAAAATTTGAAGGAAGGAAAGAGAGAGAGAATCATAAAGACCACAAATTTCAGATGAGTGACTGAGTTTTCAGGTAGAACATTTCACTTCATGAGGGTTTGTGAGGGTTTCTTTTCACATCAAAGAACAGCACTACTGATCTTGTTTCCACGAAAATTAGTGTGGCAGACAGACTTTTGGCTCTTTGTAGCCCTCCCTCCCTCCTCTTCCATCTCTCCTTGTTTACCAGACCTGGCCAGGAGTATACTGGTTTTCTGGCAGCCCATGGGACTCAGTCAAGGAACACTGAATCAAATGCCATTTCAGCTGACAGAACGTTTCCCTCCTGTGGCAATGTGATCGATAAGAAGGGTTTTTCTGCAGTACATAAGCCAGATTTATTTGGGAATAACAAAACAGGAGTCTTTCCTGCCCAACACAAAGATGCTCTGCCACTCTCTGAGTATCTCTGTCAGGGGTTTTATCTTCACAATAATGTTACTCCCATTACACAGTTAGGGCAGAGACAGGTGAGCAAAAGATCAAACCAACTCAACTTCATGGAGGCATGTTGCCAGCACAAGAAATGACAGCCAGCGCAGTCACACAGTGGGAGCTAAAAGAAACTTTGTCGGGTTGGCAATTATAATTAGTGATGCTCATGAGTTACAAGAAACCATGCATCCAAAGAAGGAAAAAAAGAAAGGGCAAAGAAGAAAATAAAACAGAGACAAAGGAAGCAAGGAGTTTAAGTGTCTAGTAAAAAGATGTACATGCTTGCCACACCGTTATGGTAGAACGTGCACACTTTGTGTCCCAAGACATCTGAACAAGAGGGTTAGTGGACAAAGGCCAGTGGAGAATGGGTTAGAATGTAGATGAACTCCAGCTCTTGTGTCCCCAGACACATCCTAGTCCCATTAGTGTTAGATCTGCTACTCTTGCCCTGGCAATGTGAATTCACTCTGATTTTCCCTATTAGGCATCATTAAGCTAAGATAGGCACAACGACAAACATTAAATGGAAATTTCAATTACAGGGACTTGTCATTCTTCTTCCTTTCTGATTTGGGAAAATATCCGCTCCTCTCAGATTATAACCACACCAAATCCCGATGCTGGACACATACGCTCCTCAGCCCTGTACCCCATGCTGTCTGTTACTTCTCAGTGCTTAAATGTTATTCCCTTCCTGTCGTCCCTGCTTGTCTACATGTCTGCTTCTAATTGCTACAGAATAAAGGAAAACAGATTTTATTCTTCTTTGTGTTTGTCACTATTTATTTAATTTCTTTAAAAGTCCTACCTTCCATAAGGGTCTAGTCTCTATATGATTTATTTCTTTATGTCAGTTATGACTAAACATCAGCTTTTGAATTCAGAAGGCAATCCTAAATAGCTGTTAGCATTGTACTCCAGCTGAAAGCAAAGTTAGGTAACAAAAACTCAAGCCTGCTTTATTAAAAACTAATGTTCCTGCATATAAAAACACATTAGTTCTGTGCTATGATCCCCACAGCGCAATAAGCTCCTACAACGTCCGCTTTATTACTTCTGTCCTTTAGAGGAGGAATCCAATTTGCACATTTAACAATGCAGCTGAAAAATCTTTTCTTCCTCGCAAATCTCCAGTCTTGCCTTTTTATAAAAATTTGCAGTACTTCCCTGTCTTCATTCTTTCTAAGGCTTTGCAGCCCTGATGCTCCTCCGTCGGCTGTTAGTGCCTGCTCTACGAACAGAACAATGCACCCCACCAGGGCTGGCTCCCAGCTCCACCTGGTAGCCTTTTTGCCTAAGGAAATCTCTGTGCCATAGAGCAGGGTGGAGGATAGTGTCCTAGTCCCTAGTGAAAATTGGTGGGACAGAAATTAGTAGGAACCCACTGTACTGCTGATCACATTTCAGGGTTCAAATTTATTGCATTTGAACTCATCTGTTGACTTAGCTGTCTCATATTCCTTAGCCCCACCACCGTTACTAGGAGTGACTCCCCCCCACCTAACAAGATCAAAACATTTCAAATTCGACGCTGATGCAACCTGGTAACAGTTCATTATGGCTTTAATTCATGTACAGACCTTCTCCTTTGTCATCCTTCTCAAATGTAGTGGGTTTTTAGCCCTACTTAAGGGACGGCACTTAACTTCTTTGGTTGAATGACTTCTGTTCTCTTTAGGCCCCTAAACATGCTCAGACGCCCATGCAATCCTTTTTGCTTTATTACAAAACCAGGTAAGAATATTCCTGCCTCTGCCAACAAGCCAATGTCTTTTCCTAACGCCACTCCTACAGTAGCACCAATTAGAGACCAATCTGCCAAGGCAGGATTCACGCACACAAAGGACACCATGAATCATGGGATGACCTCAGTGACACCACCAATGATAAACTCTCCATTTGTCGTCTGAGAAGAATGATCAAACGAACAAAGCAGCCTGTCCCCACCCCAAAAAGCCACTACTGACATCTAAAACCAAGCTAGCAAAACAGAAACCATTCACACAAATGCCTCTCAACATACCCACATCTTCAGCTGGTGTGGTAAAGTCATGAAATAGTGTGTTACCCTCCGTGTTGCCAATGTAAGGGGCTGTGTTCTTCTAGAAGGAAACAGAGAGGCTCTTGGGACTAACGACGGCTCTGCGACCTCATGAGGATGGGTCGAGAGGTGCGAGCACAGCAGCAGCACACTGAGGATGATTAACACGACCGAGCTGGCCGTTAAAGGTGGAGACCTCCCTTCTAAGCTCACTCCGGACCCATTTGACAGGCACGGCCATAACAGTGTTTGCACACAAACCGCCCCGTCCACAGGTAGGGGGGAACAGCTAGACCTGAACTCCGGCACCGACAGGGCAATTTTGAATATATATTGATGGTGTTCACCTGCAAGCTTTCTATGGTGTCATTTGAGAATTGGAAACACTTTGTAAAAATAACGAGAATTACTGTAAACCATCCACAGAGAACTATATTCCACAGGACTTATCATAATTAGGTTCATTAATGAATGTTAAAGAACACAGCTTGATATTATTATTAAGTCTTTTGCGGTGACAGCACTGTGGGATGAATGGAAAAACAGATGTGTTTTATATAAGCCTCCAGACTAATGCTTATAACAGGCTACAGCTAATGCCTCGTGGATAATCTTTTTCATGCCTTTCAAGCAATTGCTAAGAAGGGGAAAGCCTTGAGGCTCGCCAGCCAGACTGCTATTTCACTTGCTACAGCTTTTTCTTTCCCCTTCCCCTTAGCCTCCTCAAACTTACCGGCAATCAAAGCTGAAAACTGAAGGTGGGTTGCTACACCTTTGACTTGCAGGCCTGAATATCAATGAGCCACAAGAGACAGAGATGGAAAGAGCGACAAAAGGTGAGGGGAAGAAACAGAGGAGGTCGGAAACAGCTCGTTTCCTAGCACACACACCGACAGACAGGTAGTGTTAACACTGTACCTAGAGAGGCTGCCCTCAGTGGCCAGGCTCGGGGAGTCATCGAGGACATTAGGTTCACTGCAGGAGGGGCAGGGAGATTAAGAATTTAGGGAAAGAAAATGCAAAAAAAGCATGCGATTGTCTCTGTTTTCAAGGGAAAAAATATCAACGGAATAAAAAAGTAAAAAAAGGACGGTAACATTTATTGGTCTCGCACGCTCAACAGCACATATATGACTCAGAGGAGCTGAAAGAACATCTGATAACAGGAGCAGTCTTTAGAGGGATTTTACACTACTTGGCGACTTCTACATCTCTGCTGAGAATCAGGGAGCTGAGAAGTTCGGTAGGATGCGTTTCCACACAAAATAAGGTCAGGGAACTGTTTTCAAAGCGTTTTCCTGCAGCATTTTCCTTTATTTCAGTTCTATTTACTTCCAGCTTCATAGAAAGCTTTTTTCTTCCCCCTTCCCCATGAGCCAGTTCTTCCTGAGGGAGGGCTAATCTGTCTCCCATGAACTATAGACCACTCTCCTTCTGGTAGGAATCTAAGGACTAACATCTGGAAAACAAGGTCTCGTAGTGCAATGAAACTGTAAGTAAACAGCTGGCGTGGATCCTGGCAAACGAGCACACAAGAACGTTGCTTTTCTACACCTCAGCCATTCGGGCAGGAGCAGCCTGCTCAGCCCATAGGGAAAACATGAAAGAAAGCAAGAAAGCAGTCTGCTGGGTTACCAGCAGGAAAGCAATAATAATATTACTTAACATTAATTAGTTTACATTTGTGAGGCAGTCTGAAAGCCCAGAGACTATCCATAACTAAAAAGGGCGCGATGTTGTGGACTATGATTATGCTTGCTGAGCTTGTACTTTCCCTACACAGATGAAAAGCAATTCTCCTTGTATACCATGTACCTAAAAAACTAAAGAGCAAAGCTCTCTTGTAATTAAAGTCTTTTTTTCTCAGCATCACCATGACTTGGGATTGCACAAAGCAAACATTGCTATCAGTCAGCTGTGACTCTCATGAAGTTTATGCATTGAAGATGGTAGTGAACGATTGGGGAAAATGCAGTCTTGCCTATTAATTTTGCAGGAAACAAAAGGACTGAATCAATCAAGTTCAAAAGTCAAATGAGTTCCTGTAAGCCCTTTTGTGAAAACTCCCAGAAAAAAATCTGTGTAACTTCTCTCTTGTAAATCACTTCTCCTGTCTCTGCTGGCATGTATCACAGCTGTTACTTTTCCTTATGTATCAAGGTTATTGCTTTAATTCCAAGCGAGACTGGGGAGGGAACAATTTTGACTTTCCAAGGCTGGTCAAGAGATAATGTAGAATTTATCTTTAAAGGTTCAGAGGAAGTAACATAAATTAATCTGTCCATTGTCAGATATCCTTGGATAACTATGTTGCAGACAAATAAAAAAAAATAAACATTGCATACTTAGAAAAAAAAAATCAGATTTAAATGCAAAACTCTCTGCATCTTCTGAAGATGTACATTTCCCAAATTCCAGTCTCTTTCTCACTACTCCATGTTAACCAGGAATAAGGTATTCAAAGTTATTTCTATCAATCAACAAGTATATTTCTGGTTTTAAACAGTATTAAATCCCATCTTTGAACCTGACATTCGATTTCTGTGATGAGCTAGTTACTGTTCTAGGAAGGACAAAGACCGCATGGAAGAAAATTAAGTAAATCAAACAGAATGCCTCTGCCTCCTTTCTCAGCTTCCCAGGATTCCTCCCCGCCCCCTGCACAGCTTGTGTACGGTCCCCTGGTCCAATGCAAACCCCCAAATCATGTGTTTTCCTTTGTATCCACAGTAGTAGCAGAGGAAAATAATAGTGCTGAGGGTTCCTGAAGCTGTTTAAGAGGAAGGTTTCTATGGATGACAGCTTGTTCTTACGGACCTTATGCAACACAGCTCATCCTGGAAAATCATTATTTCCAACTCTGCACCCTTGGTCCAACACTATTTCAGGATTCATAAATTTAGCGTCACTATGCTGGCGCTGATTCTACTGTCCCACATCTCTGATGTACACCTAATATACCTGCGCCATTTCAGCTCTCATGAATGTAATGGGAAAGGTGAAAAGCCCATGTTGTTACCTTTGGCTGGGCAACATGCCCACCTCAGCCTGAGGTGCAGACACGCTGGAGAGATGGCTGGAGAACCGCCTCCTCCCAATGGCACCCATAAGGTATGCTTCTTGTTCACTTACCACACTGGGCATGCTCAGGGAGTCATCTAGAAAGAAAGAAAAAAGGGGAAAGGAGAGGAAACAACCACCCCAAGCCCCACCTACGTATTTAGAGTTGTCAGGAGTTAACAGGATGCCAAAGGTGTACCCAGCATTTACTTACCAAGACCCCAAGCCTGAAAACTTGAATGCTTCCCTTGGATTTTCCAGTCACAGTTCAGAAAGACATATGCATAAACCCCTGCGGGATGAGGAGCCCAGCACACATGCGACAGGGATTTATGTATGCTTTCAGCTTATATGGCTCTCAGGAAAATGTGTTTGGGGAATTCAGGTTCCACTAGGGCTTAATCCCTGTGATTAATAAATTGTTTGTTAATATACAGTGTTTTCTGGCATAAAAGTTGTAACCGGACATTTTGCTGGTGTGAACTGCAGCTACAATATAGCAAGGCATTGCTACAAAAGATAAAATACATAACAGCAAAATGCAGAACTGACACCCTTTAACACCCTTCGGGACATGCACAATGTCAACAAAAAAAATTGGATGACTCAAATACATCATACTGCAACTGAATCATGCAGACAGCCGTATTGTGATCAGGACTGCTTGAAATTTTCAGTGCTGTTTAAAATTATATAAAGTACCTTGAAATAAATTACTCTGTTGTGGTTTTTACCACAACAACTTCTAATTACAAATAAACAAATAAAACAAAGGGGAAGTTTTGTGTAATTTTCTCTTTTCTTTTTGACCTTTTCCAGTTTTGATATACTGAAATATTTCATGGCAGCGTTAAGCCAAGGCAGGGCTGAAGTAATACTGCCGCAATCAAACGGGAAGATAGCACTCATCATTCCACACAGTGGCTCCTAATTAATCTGAGGGTGAAACCAGAGAGTATCCGAGCAGTATCAGCAGTACAATGCTGGGTGGATTGGGCATAATGTTTAGTGATGAACCCAGCTGAAATGAAGTCGGGCTGAGCCTGGAAAGTTTCAGGCTCACTGTTCTTTCCCTAAAGGCCACTCTGCCCTAACTGCACAGGCCCTTCTTCTAAGCCTGTTTTTCACCCCCTTTCTTTAATGTCTCTGGGGAATAGTCAGCAGTCCTCAAATACAGAAGCGAAGCGCCTGAGTTTCAGGCACTGAAGCACTGAGGCAACCAACCCTTGCAGCACCAGAGGCCAATGCCCCTGCCAAAGCAGGGGGAAGGCCAAGCCTGATGACAATGAGACGAGTTTTCTGCCCTGGCTTTCAGTGATGGACAACTCAGAAGCAGATGGAGAGCTCAGAAGCAGAGAGAAGGCAAAGTTCCAAGAATAACATGAAACTCAGCTGAAATGACAAAGCAACATTCAGGTCATTGCAAATTAGTCCTCAAAAGATTCACCATCCCATTCCTTCGAAACCGGCACCAGAAAGCCTGGCAACCCCAGAACCTGCCAGCTGCCCAAAAGGGAGATCAAGCTTTAGCTGACAGTAGTTTTAAGGCTTAATTTCCTCTTTGTTAATTGAGTGACACAAGCACACAGACATTCCACCCTGCAGAGAGCCGCAGCTGGATCCCATGCAACACAAAGACAACATACTCCACATCGTCAGAGCATCTGGACAGAAGTAATGAGCAGGAAATACTGAGATCCTGCAGGAAGAGGATCTGCACTACAGAGCCAGCCACAGCCCCTGCCCACTGCCATGACGAAGGTCAAAGACAGGACTAATTGCCAAATGCCTTGTCAGCACTGTGAGGATTGCATGTCAGCCCAGGCCCCATGCACTAAATATCTGCCTGTGCCCTTCCCTTCTCCCTGCCCAGAGCTGGGGAGGGAATGAGGAGGGGATGTAACAACCCAAGCTTTCACACCGTGAACTCCGCAGCCACCACAGCAGTTTCTCAGCCTCGTGCCCCTACGGGCCTTTTGTTCACGCGAGGACAGGGACAACCGTCGTCCCCTCCCAGCCATCCTCTGGGGCACCAAGAAAACATCTTAACTGTTGGGGGCTTAGCTCGAACAGTTGCCACGTACTTTCTTCATCCTCCTCATCTGTGCGGCTCAGCGTGTCCTGCGAGGCCTGTTGGGACGGCTCGCTGTCCTGCTCCCAGACGGTGCCGGTGCCGGTGTTGGAGCGGGACATGGTGGCCAGGCTCAGGCGGTAAGCGGAGGTGGAGGTGCCCACAGTGCTGACAGACGTCTTCCCTTGGTAAGCTGCACAAGAGGAGGAAAACCAAACCCAAGTCAGTGATGGCACTGGAAATCAATAACCAGCCAAGCATTCCTGTCACGTTGGGCACCTGATTCTGCTCGGACCAGCAGTGCAGAGGTGATAAAACAGACACATCTGCCCTGGCTCACCTCATCTCGCCAAAATCCTGTCTGGTTTTCTTATGCAGTCTGGTTTTCTCCCTCAACCTTAGTGCCATATTTTCAAGATCCGCTTCAACATTTAGGAACAAAGCAAATTATTACCAGGGGGGAAAAAAGGCTGAGGTATTTTCTTTTGAATTTGTTTTCCTTTCTTAAGAACAAAGCACATAAAATCTCCTGCTGTGTGAAAGCAGTGGCTGCCATCTTGTGGCAACAAGGGTGACTGTTGCAGGAGAAAAGTGTCCCCTCATGCCAGAGAGAATTCAGAGCACCTTGAGCTCGGGGACAATGACCTGGACCTCGCTGGTAACAGCAGAGAAAATCAAAAAGAGACCAAGAGGAGAAAGGAGGAGACAAATCTGCTGCTGACAAACAGACCAACGTTTCTACCCAAGCAGCTTCAGACGTACAGACGTCGGTTGGGCCTTGCTGTGTCGTGGGCTGGGGTTGCACAAACCAGCTCTGAGAGCGAGAGGCGGCTGCTGGGAAATGGGACACAGACTTAGTGGGCAAAACAAGGTGCATTTCACAACAACCCAGACTTCTCTTGGATGTCCAGTGGCAAGGCCAGGCTAGGCACAGGGCCTGATCCAGGGGCAGGCTGTCGGGGTGTGGGTGCATTACCCCACCCTGCTCCTAGACAGCGGGTAGGTCTGCCTCACGAGTTGATTTATGGGCGAGCCAGCTGGCCAGATTGGGCTGATGGCCCTTAGCATTCCCTCTCCTCCTTACCAGACCCGCTGTGCACTGCCTCCTTCAGGATCTTCAGCTCGTTATTGAATTCGGCAATGAGGGAGCTCTTGCAGAGCGGGCGCGGTATGAACCGTCTCTCCAGCTGGTCGGCAATGTGCTGTCGGGCAGTCAGCTCCTCGTGGTTCTCAGCTGGCTGGGCCAGCAGCTGCAAAATTGGGAAACGTTAGCATTGCAGGGAAATGATGCCCAGGGAACTGGGACTGGTCTCCACACCAGCAGCCAGCAGGACTGTCCTCCTTGTAGGCATGAAGTTTGGACTCCAGCTATGAGGTTTCCACCTGTCTTTCAGGGACAATATTATATTTGACTGAACAGATATCAAAACCTCACATTGGCACATGGGGATGAGGGCTTCCTTATGCTAAGCTCTACCCTCAGACATGAGACAGCTCCTTCCTCCAAGATGATTTACTCTGTCCAAGTGGGGAGACACGGTGGGCTAAATAAGGTGGAGAACCATGTGCTAGTCTACCTGGTAAGCAGGGAAGAGCCATGATTAGCTTAAGCCCTGGTCACCTCAGCCAAGCAGCTGTCTGTCCATCTGCAAGAGCTTTGTCAGAACCTTCACCCAAAAATTGTAAAGCGGAGTGGTTCTTCCTGTTAGCTGTACTGCCCAGCTCTGCAGAAGAGAGACTTCTTGAAGATTTCTGCCAACCATGCCAACCCCCTCCTAGGTTCAGAGCACCCACACTACTTCCAAGTGCTTTGAGTGTCTTTCTTGCAAAACTAAGTTGACATGCACCCTCTTGGTCGAGCCTGATTGTCCTTTCCCAGCCAGTGAACTGAGACTAGGGCTACTCCATGGCTTTGTGGATGAAAGCTCCTGTACGACTGACATACTCTTTAGTGTTGCCTGGGAAAATGCCTTGTGATTTAGTTTCAAAGGGTTCACAGGCCTACTAACTTCTGAAAAGTCACTTTCTGCGTAAACACCCAGTTCTGCCAGGAGTGCCGTTTCTCTGTTCTCAGCAGGGCAATAAAGGATCTCTTGCCCTCAGTGAGCAACCTAGCAGGAGCCAAAGCAACTGTTACCTTGCACTGGATGAAGGGTCGAAGGAGCACAAAGATAGGGATCCGTGTTCGTACGATAAAGTCGAGGAAATCCCACAGGGCCAGCCCTCCCACCTTCCGCAGTGCCATCTCTTTGACTTGGAGGCTCAACCAGTACCACTGACTGTCCAGTTGGCGCTCAAAGCAAACAAGGATCACCTTCAGGGCTACAGGGGAACACACACAGCAAATGGCAGAGATGTTATCAGTGCCCCTCACAAGCATTGAGGGAGGAACGGGGCAGGGCCACAGTGGGCACAAGCCCACACAGGCATGCACTCATGCACATGCACACCCACACACCTAAGGCACAACTGTCTTTTCTGTCAGTCTCCAAATGCTGCAGGGGAAGAGGGCAACCCTCTTATAATAAACGCCTCAGGATCAGGACTGAGTGTCCCACGTCCAGAGAAGTTTTCCTACTTCACACCTAAGTTCCTCTGTATTTTCTTGCTCAAGCTTCCCCTCTCCCTCCCTGCAGAGTTCTCTTGTCTTCCTGGAATTCAGGTATTTTAAAAGCAGCTCAGGGGGGTGGAACACAGCCTGGCTGATCAGACAACGTCAAAAATCTTGATCAAACATATCCACACACAGAGTCACCATGTGAGCACAATAACCTCCAGGTTATTTATGGTGTAATGAAAAGAACCTTTCTAGCAGTGCAGCTGCATGAGTCACAGCCAAACTGTAATCTAAACAAAAATACAGTCCAGTAAGCCAAGGGCCGTAATTCACAAGAGCACTACTTTACAAATGGGGATGAACAGCGATGAGGTTCAAAACGATGCTCTATATTAAAGTGGGCGGTGACCAACAGTTAGCTCACAGGAGAGACAAGGAATCTCCCCCTTTCCGTGCTCCCCTGTCTGGAACAAACAGCGCGGCCTGGGAATTGATGGGGGAAGGTTGACTACTCCATCGTTCTTGATGGGACGGCCAAGACATCTCAGCCATCACACATCTGTATCCAGGTTTGTTGGGCTGGGAGGTGTGGGGCTCTATCAGTGGTGAACTGCCGTTTTTTTCATCAGTGTTACCCCATACCTCAGGTATAGATTAACAAAGATCTGAATATAAGTCTTCAGGTAAATGCCATTACAAAATCAAAAACAGAGAAGCTGTTTGAAGGAGTTAGAGCCTTGAGACAAAACTCTCCCCAAGCAGCCCTGATAATCTGCACTGCTGCTGCATCTCTAGTTTGGTTATTTTTTCTTTTCTTTCACCTACGTGAGAAAATAATAGTACTACCTTGCAAGAGCATACAGTGAGCAGGGGGAATACCAGCCAGCAAGGACCATCTGCGCAGAGGGCCAGCAGGCAGACACACTGCAACACATTTCACCCTAACTAGCCAAGGGCCAGTGAAGCTGCGGTATTTGGTGCTGACAGGCAGTCTGACTTGCCTTTTGTGGCTTCACTGCTATATTCTGGCAGCATGAAAACTGAGCAAGTTCTACCTGTGCTGCAGTCTCCTCCAGCTGCAGTGCAGACACCGTTCATGTCACAATACGTTCCAGGGATATTCCTGGCTTCACGCTCTGGCCTGGCCCCCTGGCTCCGGGTAAGACCTAAAGCAGCTCTAAAGAGTTCAATCAGCTCCTGCCTGAGACGGTTTTATTTGGTGCTATCTACAGTCTTGAATGCTCCATTTTACCTCTGTCTCTTCTCAGTAGTGAGCAGAAACCATCACTCACCCAGGTAGGCAGCCTGGCTGGTGGACTCTGCCAGCCCTTCCCGTCGCAGGTCCTTCCCCGCATCCCCCGGGGTGGAGCAATGGGCGGGAGAGCTCTCCAGCATAAAGTTCTTGCTGCGGGAAGTGCTGATGATGCGAGGTGGCAGGAGGATATTGATAACAGTCTGGAGCAGCAGCAGGACCTCAGGCTGCTCCAGCCAGGGGCTGTCTGAGATGCATTGGGAGGGGAGAGAGAGAGAAAGATCAGGCTACATTCCATCAAAGACATGCAAAAGATCCAGACCCTGTTCAGTTCCAAAATGGGGTGCAATCTCAAATGTCCCCTAAGCCAAAGCTCCGTCCCCCACACCTTGTTATGCTGCTTCTCCTCCTGCAAGCAAAGGCAAAGTTTATTTTAGCACCAACACAAACACACACGAAGACAGAGCTACACAGCACAAAGGAATGTCCCATTCAGTGGCCTCATAATCTCATTTCCTTTTGACATTCCCCTTTCCCTTTACTCTTTGCTTTCGTCTAGGGATTTACCAGCGGTCACCCTCTATAGAAGAAAGCAAGGAGCAGGACTTGTGCCAGGCAAGCGGCGTGGATTGGGCAGACTGTGATCCACAGGGGCACGCAATTTCTGTGACCTCTGCTCCCCTCTGTGGCGTCTGCCCCAGCAGATTTGTCTTGCCCCACGCTCCAGTTTCAAAAGAAGGAGCACATCTGTGTAAGACCTGACTCAAGAACCACAGCACAGCTGAAACAAAGAGAAGAAACAACAACAACAACGTCTCCCCCTGGGGCTCTTTTCAGTCTCAGACCCAAAGGGCATTTAGCTGACACACTGCCAGTGACAGAAAACCAAATTAAAAGATAAACATAAAAAATCAACAGAGAGCAGGGAAAGTGCAAACATCGGTTGTCAGAAAATGGGGAGAAAAATTCTTTTTGTTAAATTAGTCAGACCTTTGCTTCCAGATCCTACTGTGAGCACAAATGGAATCAGTAGGTTTAAAAGCATTCCTTCCCTTCTTTCCTGATTGGTGAATGGGGAGACGACATGGCTTAGGGGGAAATCTTCTTTCAAAGCCTGTGCAGTAATAATAAGAAAGGATTAAACGATTTCATCAGCAGATCACGCACACAAGTTACTGCAGGGAATGACGATCCCCTGGGCATCCTGTTTACACAGCACAACACCAGCATTGATGTCCTGATTGAATTAGAAACCCTGAGACCACTTCGTCAGGAGTAAAAGGAGTTCACAGAGTAACACAGGTGTCACCTGCTCTTCTCATAGCCAGGAGGTAGGAAGCCCAGGTTCCTATCTCACAGATATCATTAACAAAATCAGATGTATCCTGGAGGAGTCAGCTGAGTGTTAGTCCTAAACTCTGCACTTCTGTGGATGGCATCAGGATCTGACCCAGACTACAGGGAATAAAAAAAAAAGAACAGAGGAAATTGCACAAGTGGCACGATCTAAATATTCTGCTGTCTGAACACGGAGGTTATTCCCGAACACATTTTTTTGTTCTGCCTCACTTTGTGCTGCCCTATCATCCTTCCTAACGCAAAGAATGAACTCCGGAAAAATAGGCAAAATGGACATTTACTACAAAATGGACATAGTCAGGCCTAAATTGAAAGGTCTTTCGTCTTTAGAGGAAGTAATACAAATGATGACAGCAGAACTCTGCCCATTTGCAACTGCCCAGTTGCTACAGACTTAGCTGTGAAATGCAACTGAACCTTGCAACCCCCCAGGCTTGCAGATCTGGGCTGAGAAATTCCAGGAGAAGGTGTTTTCTGATGGGGTGTGAAGTACTGCTGTTTCATATCCTGCTGGAAATATTAGGAATATGACTACTCATGTGTTTTTCTGTCACGTTTGGTTCCCATTACATTTAAAGCCCATGAAAAGAATGAGAGAACAGGGAGCAGAGGATAATAAAAGTAAAAACTCACAATACTTTAAAAAAATGCTTAATTTGGTATCTGGTTTTAAAAAAAGAGAAAAGACTTCAGAGAAGGTGAAGGTGGTCTTTTTTTTTGCTTTTGATTAAAGAACCATTACCTCAGAGCTGGAAGAAATCCAACCTCTTTCTGTGTCAGTTGGTACCAAAAAGTCCTTTTGTGCCTCATGCTCTGAGGGACAGCACTGTGTTTTGGTGCCTATGAGCCCTCCTTCCCAAGCTGCCCCACTGCTCAGAAATACCTGCTCAAGTATTCAACTGGATGTGCCAATGCATATTTAAAAATGCAAGTTGGAGCTAGATTAGGAAATTTGTCCCTTCGTTGGTCACCATTTTGCCTGATTGCATGCCAACGGGGAGGGAAAGGGATTCAGAGGCAGAAAGACTCTGCAACAGTTACGGCACTGCTATGGGAAAGGAATGGTGATGAATTCTCCAAAAAGCCCAGGATGGCTTTTTTTTTTTATTCTGGACAACAAGGATGCTATTGAGTCAGCAGCTGAAAAGCCAAGTTGCCCTGCTTTTTTGAGCTGGCACATGGTGTGACCAGCTCAGGTAAGAGCAGAAGAGCACAAATTCCACTCTCAGTTACGCACATGGTCCCACGGGAAAAGAGGGAGGGTTGCACGGATGTGACCCAGGCCCGGGCCCATCACCCTGTGGCAGGAGACTTATGATATCTCCTTAGATCCTGCAGAGAATCCTAACGTGCTTGTCAGAGCCTTAAACAGCATCTATCAGCCGAACTCCCTGGACTTCAATGGCAGTGTTAAGCTGATGGATGCTTGCTGTGGACTTGGCCCCAACAGGTGGATTCTGAGCTCAGTTCAAGCCTTCAAAAAGAAGGGAGAATTTATATGTTGTTTCTCTTGCATTTTTGGTGTGTGTTCCACAGTTTTTGCCCAGCTTTTGCAGAAAGAAAACAGAGCACCGATGAGTTGGTGTCTCAACCAGAAGCTGTAACAGACCTGGCCACAGGCCAGGGCAGACACACCTGTATCTGCAATGCTACAAGCCGGACAACAGCTGTGCTGAAGGGCAGAGGTGGCGAGAGATAAGGGCTGAGATGAAGAAGGGGTAATCCGTCAGCCACACTGGAGGGTCCTACCACTCCCATCACCTGCAATACAAACAGAGCACATCACCACAGCTGACTACTTGCAGTTTCACCCATGCCATATCCTCCAACGTCAGTGAAATGGAGGGGCCTTCCGTTGAGCACTGGGTTGGGGTGGCTCCAGGAGAACCAACCCCCTCAGTGGTCCTCGCGGGAGCTGGGGCCAGTGAGGAGAGGGAGTTTTAGCAGGGAAAGGGAGGGGAGAAGAGGGAACCAGCAAGGATGGGGGGGGTGCACAGGCAACCTGGTACATTTATAAATGTACCCAGTACCAGCCCTGAATGACCAGCACTGGACTGGTGGAACAGTTGGAGGATATGTCATGTAACAACTGTAACAAATAAAAATATGTCATCAAAGCAAAAAGTCTGCATTGAAACTGGACATCTTTTCCCTTCTCTTGCTGATCTACTTGAAGAATAATGTCCTAAGTCTGACCCAAGCCGGGTTTTGTACAATGTTCAGATTCCTCTCAAACACAGCCTGTTCTTAGGAACTCGTAAGTGCGATTGCTCTCACCTGACCCCAGATGTCTGAAGCAGAGTCACCTGCATGTGACCTGGTTGTCTGCAACTCCTTGATATATCAGCACAAGAAAATAGCACTTCTGCGGGAGGGTTATTTGAACTATTCTGGATGTGTACCTCAGGAGGAATCAAATCACAGGCCTGCATATGCCTGTTTCTCTCCATGACTAGACACATCTAGGTGATGGGAACGTGGAGAAGCTACCTAGCAGACACCAAAGCTTAGGGGAGATGAATATACTCTGTTTTTCAAAATTCAGCCTGGGGAGAAAGGCAGTAACCAGTTTTCTGCCAGAAAACCAAAGGACAATTTAGAAGAAGAGGCAGAGCCCTTTCTTTATATCACCACGGATTATCATTTAGACATTTCCCCGCCCTCCTAGCTGATCTCTTTTTGGGCTTCGTGATGCAACTGGTCTACACGTGATACAGCATGCAGCCAGGGGTGCTTCCGCAGCTCACAATGGCCACAGTTCTGACAGCTAACGGTAAAATACTCTTACAAAAGAGTGCATCTTTTCCTGGTAGCTCTCCCTGATGTTCCCAGCCAGCTGGATGCAAGCACGAGGACCGCACTTCAGCACTGCAGAGCTTTCTGCTATTTTTAGAGCACTGGCTAATTCTTAATGCAGGCCCTTTGGAGAGCTTGCTGGTGACATTCACTCTGCTGCGACTGCTTGCCAAACTGCAAGTCCATTCTAAACTTGTGTTTGAACTAACTCTGTAGCAACCTCCCCATGTAGCAACCCTAAGTAGGCTGAGGGCCCAGATTTGCAGTAGCTACCTCTGCTCGAACAAGGAAGAAGTCTTACAGACTCTTGACAGGTTGGAGCATCCCTGCCCTTGCAGTAATGAGTGCTGTATGAACTTGAAGGACAGGAGACTGGCAAAAAACGATATTGCATTTTAACTGATGATCATTGTTTTTAAAAGCTCCTCAGAGCACTGTTGAACCCTGGGAGGTTTTCCGTTACTGCACAGAAAAAGTTACATTTACGTTCTAAGAAGAAAATGTTATAAGCCCCAATATCAATAAAAATACTAGTGCAGCCTTTCCCCCTTTATTTGTATTTTTTCCACATGGAATGTAAGCATGCATGTTTGTCTAAATGGCTGAAGTGACACTGATATCAAATTGAGGGGTTTCTTCCAGTGTAACAGCTGCAGCAACACTACAGTCTACCACTGAATGGCCAGACAGGCTCGGTCTGTATCATCTCTCTGTTGTAACACACTTAGGAGCATAAATTCTTCTAAGAGCGGGATCTGAACATTGTACAGTGCAAACCTGTACTAGATCAAGCCAGGGACATTGCAAACAGTGGAGTGAATCCACCCACGTAAACCCTCCTAACTAGCCAACACCTGACGGCGTCTGACAGAGCCATCGGGGTCCCTCCCCACCGGGGACGGTAGGTATCCCCAGTGCCGCCCTCTCCCCGTCTCTACCAGGTGTGTGCAGTCTCCACCACCCCACTCTCCAACTTGCAGCCCTCAACTCTCAGCTCGGTCTGGCAAAGGCAGATCTTCGAAGTGGTGCGTGGGAAGCGACGGAAATAAATCACTTGACCACTGCTACTGGTCCCTGTATCTCCCCATGCACCACTTCAAAAATGAACCTTGCTATCTCTAGTGTCACCTGCGAAATCCCCCTTGCGAGGGGCTAGGGGGAACAGGTAAAATGGCAGGAATGGGAATGAACTGTCATCTTCAGTCCGGAGAAGTCAACGGCTGGGGGGAGGTTTAGCAAAGGTTCACGGGGTTGCCGCTCGGCTACTCACCAGGTTGACACACACATTGATCAGGGACCTAAGGTGAGGCAGGAAGGATATGATTGGCTGCCTCTGAAGTGTCAAACAAACCCCTTCAATCAAACTGCTGGCAGGCTCCCACTCAACCTGGCGCCTGCAATACAACAGTAGGTGCCGTTAGCCGCGGCCTCCTGCCCCCCACCAGATGCTCGCAAACACGGCGACCGACACACACTGACGCCCACAGAGGAAACGACGTTTCAGACAGCAGCGACGACGTCCGGGATGAGCACAGAGTGCGCGACAGAGAAAGGGTTTTCCCCACGCAGCTCAGGGGAGCACAGAGCCACAGAGCACACCGGGCGTTTGAGAGAGACGAGAAACGTGGCGGAGGGGCCCGCACCAGCCACACGCGCCCCCTCGCAGCGGCCGCGGCAGATGAGCTGTGTGTCGCTCCCGAGGCTGCCCTCGGGCAGGTGGTGCAGGACAGGGAGCCCCCAGCGTGCTGTCTCTGGCGGGCCTGTGCGCCGCAAAGGGCCTGCTGTGCCGTGCTCCCCACCGAGCCGCTCCTGCCTCGCGTGTGGCTTGTGGGTGCTCTCACTGAGGGGAATAGGCCCCATCAGCTGCGAGCGCCCTCCGTAAGCCACTTTTCAGTCTAACCTGCTCTGTCAGATTAACTCCCAGACAGAGCCTGCCCTAAACTTAAACTGGCCCAGCAGTACAATCTTTACCTTCCTCACCCCGTGCAGGAGGGCTGATTCATTCCCTACCAGCACTGAAGTCCTTCATTCCAGGATCCTTTCTTCCCTAACATTTTTGCTTTTTTCAACAAAACAGCTTTTAGGGCTCGTGGTGGATGCTGAATGGAGTCCTCCTTAATCATAAGCAGACACAGCACAGGTAACATCACAGTGGTTCACCCCCTTCATCTCAGGGCCTGACTCTTCGCAGCAAGTGTAGCTCTCAAGCCATCTGACTGTGCACTTACCGGGACAGAGAGACAAGGCTTGCAAAACGCGTTAGCTCAAGACTGAACAACACCCTAGTCGAGTTCCTCAGTGGATTTCTTAGAGACACAGGGGGGATCAAGTGTTCACTATGGAAGTTCTTATGCAGACCAACATACATCTCCTCTTTCATTATCCGCTGTTCCTAAATCTCCAGAACAGTAGTCTGTTCTTGGACTTGTTCTTACATATATGCTACTACCACCAGACACTGGTTTTACAGCAGGGTGTCCACAGGAGACAGCATCTAAGATTCTGATGTGAGTGCCCCAATGGATGGCTCCTGGGGTCTGGCACCTAGCCCCATCTCTAAGAGGCTTCTTGGCCCAACGATGTTTAAATGTAGTTGCTGCATTTGGTCCAGTGGCTATGCTGTCTCTATCCCTTTGCGTACAGAGAAGCAGTTTCAGCCAGGCATTGGTATAGGCACAGACAGAGAGAATATGAAGAAAATTTTAATTTATGAGCATTCATTCAGCTTACACAAAGAGGAAAGATCTTCAGGAACGGGAAGACCCCTAAGCTGCCTGGGAGGCAGAAGAAAGTATGAGTGAGAAAAGAAAGAATGAGCGAGAAGCAGGCAAGACGTGGCAAAGAATCAAACCAACAGGAAGGAAAAGCATCAACATTTCTGCCTCTAAATTCCCTACAAGGGCAGGAGTTTCTTTAAGTAGATTGTTAGCCAAAGGAAAGTGATAGGTAGTGATGCCAGAAAGAAGAGATCACCTCCCTGTTATTTGCTCCATCTTAGCTGGGTACATATGATTCCCACTGGGACCTAAAGTTTTGTGTCCGAGTCCTAAATTCTGATGTTCTCTAACATCATTTGGCTTCTCAGCTGGGACAGTCAACAAAGTTCGATTCCAGCAGTTGAGGACATATGCCTGTGCAGATGACTAAGACCAATGACTGTTTTTACTCAGATCACTGGAAAATCTGCAGGGTTGGGAGATTTTACACTACCCAGAATGGATTTGTATCACTGCCCCTGAGGTGGGGATGCTCCACATTGAATACTTCTCGAAGTCGCCAAAGCCGGTACCATAATGCTACTATGTGATGCACCAGGTTTTCACCAGCCACTGACTGGATGTGATTGATGCAGTTCTGCTCCCTTTACTGAGGAGCATTCAGTAGCTACTGCATAGCTCTAGACTCTTTTTATCTTTACCGAGAACATAACAGTATTTTCATGAGAAGTAATGCTAGAATTACTACAGTTCAACTTTCCATTAAAAAATAAAACTGATCTCCCCAACTCACGGCTAAAATAAATAAAGAGGGTAGTGAGATGGTACAAATCTGAAGACTTATTTTGGAGACAGAAAAATGAGATTTCTGGAAGTTGTCTCTGTAGTTCTTAATAGCCATGCATTTCTTCTCTTGCTACCAGAAGACACAACAAAAACGTCAACATAAATGCAGACTTACAGAGATAAAAGCATCTGTTAATTTTCTGGTATGTTGTAAAGGTTTGCTGTGACACGACAGTTTTAGTTAGATGACATACCCAGACTTCAAGGCTTGCAACGTCAGAAACGGACCCCAGAGGGTTTCCATTATACCTGCTCACCTCAAAGTAGGCATCTTGTGAATTTTATTGAACATACGATCCAATCTCTTTAAGATGAGGATAAGGGCAGGTCTCACCGCCTCAGCTGTCCAGTCAGTGATGGGCAGCATCTCCATGATGTAGCGCCGGAGACCTCGGCTTTCCATCGTCTGTGTGTCATAAGGTGCCAGTTTCAGCAGGGAATGTGCAATTTCTGCCAATCTAAAACCAGGGTTTAAGAGGAAAATCAAATACTATTTGCATTTCTTCACACATGCCAATGAACTAACAGACAAGTCTTCAGTAGTCTAGTAAAAAGAAAAAGATGCAAAAGTCAAATGTGCTGCTATTTAAACTCTTAGACCCGATACCATAGTTCCTGGTCTGTTAAGATTCTTTTTCTCAAATCACTGTTTATATTTACGTACACATGAATGGTCTAAAGAATATTATCACATTGATATTAAATGTACCAAAGGAACATCAGGAATCATGGATTTGTGTAGCTAAAACCAAAGTACCTGAGCTGTTAGTAAGATTACAACATTGCAAATGTCTGTGAAACACAGATCTAACATCACCTCTATGTCAATTAATGAGTGATTTGATTTGGTTTTGTGCTTGTTTTGCAGTGTCACCACTTTAAGAGGTCTTACTGTGCAATTTTCAGGTGTTAAATTTTAAAAATAATGTGCCTCTCATAGGTTTACACAACATGTACTTTGTACGATTACCCCCTGCAGCTTTGATTTGTTTCTCCTAACACCTCTACAGATTGTGTTGCTGTTGCTTCTTCAAACCTTCCCAGATGGTCTCGCCGATGGCATTTTCTGTATTGACTGTGAAATACCATGGCAACATTTAACTTACACTTGCAGTTTGACAAAGACGTACTGAAATACTTGAATATTTGCAGTAGACAAAGACAATAATCAGTCCCTACTAATAAAAGGGATAGAAACCTGTATACTCGCTGAAGCATCGATAGACTCTGCAGTGGACAATTACAGTACAATCCTATTCGTATTGTGGGGGCTTCTTCTGAAATGCCTTCAACTAATGGAACATATTTCTATTCCCTTTAAAATCTGCCTAGCAGTATCAATGGCAATGAGCTCCTCAGATTAACCAAAAGTGCCACAAAAGTGTTTCTTTATCCACTATTTATCAAATCCTGTCAGTCATTTCACTGATACTTATGAAATGAATTTATGTAAGTATCTAGACGATGTTTGCTTTTATTTAGGGCTAACTACGATAAAGCAATTCAGGTTCCAACCACAATAAACCAGTCATTTCCAGCACTTTCCAGGAGACATAAGAGAATGAGAGCACAACTCGTTATCATCTGCAAATCACACCCTTACTTTTACTGCTGTAACCTTTGACTATGAAAGACCTTCTCTCTTAAAAGGAATGCAGTATTTGCCAGCTACTACTGTTACTGTGACTCAGTTTCATGGAAATCTTCTCACAAGACAGTGTCTTTCCAGAAAATATATCAGTAACACCTTCTGTACATATGGATGTAAGTTTGTTTAACTCGTCTTTTAAGAGAGGGACGTAAAATAGTTTAAGATCAATTAAACTCAATTACTCTGGATTATAAAAACATGTAGAAATGAAGTTCCCACATTACTGCCAAACTGCAAATACTTCTGGGTAGTACACTCAGAACATTCTTGTTACATACAAACATAAAACTAGTCTAGCAAAAAGAAGCAAGCCCCTTCTTTTACTGCACTAAATAAAGGTCATTCATCAGACATGCGTTCCTCACTCCCATTGAAATAGTTAAAAAAACCCCAACATGTCTAACCAAGGACATAACCTGTCCTGAGAATCTCACTTTTGTTTCTAACATAAGATTAAAGTTTTTATCTCAGACTTGTATTGCTAAAAGTCACGGAGTGTGTAACGTAGCTGAACAGATGTATTAACTTCTGGGGCTTATGTCCTTTGGAAAAAGCATAAAGCTGGCACTGCAAAAGCAGCTATATTCCATCAGGTTTCCATTTTTTTGTGGCCAAGCACTACGTAAGAAAGATATGCATCTGTGGAAACAGATACCTCTTGTTTAAAATTAATGTCTAAATTATTAAACATTTGCTAGAGGGGGGGTAATACCAACATTCAATTCACATGCAAACACACAAACCAAACAAAAAAACACCTCCCAATTCCCAAAGGAATTTATGGCATTTGTTAAACAAGACCTAAATTAATGTCAAACACAATAGTGTGTTCTACAGAGACAGCGTGAATCCAAAGATCTCTAACTGTAACAGAATCGGTCAGCTAAGTGGCTTTGCCACTTTTATTCAGAGCATGCACGTAAAATGGAGAAGAGCTTTTTGAGGGTTTTCCTTGGTCCAGGGGAAGGAACAGAGCTGGTTCAGTGCATTGCTAAGATCTGTCACCCCTCATCTTCCTTTACAAGGCATTCCTGAGGAAAAACGTATAATGCTTATACAGAGGAATAATTTGCAGCCAGAATGACCTTTTGGGGCTGAGGGCACAATGTAAACTACTGTTAAGGTGGTTCTGATTCACTTTTGAGTCCAGTCCCAGACACACATATCTTTGCTATCTTCTCTATTCACTTTAATACTCTACTGAGCTTGGTTTGGCCTGTTTAGGCCTTTAAAAAATGTATTCAAAGAATGATCTTGAAGTATTTAACTGTCTCATAAAAGAATTCAGGCAGCTGTCTCCCTGTGACACCACCCCAACCCCTGCCAAGGAATACACTAGGACCGCCTCATATTTATTAATCCTAGTCAGAACAGTGCTAACAGTGGCTAACTTGGAGAGTATCTGCGCTGTTTTCACTTGTGTTCATGTTTCCTGAGATAATACTAGGTGAGAAAGGTGTTTCTCCCAAAAATGAATGAAAAACTGACAATAGAATCAGGTCCGTTCCCTCTTGTCCCACTGCTTGTCTTGTCTTTTACATCTGGACAACTTCTCAGTAGCAACTTGCACTATTGTGTGTTTACCATGAACAGCAAACACAAAGAGAAGACACTAAGTTCAAAAGTGCTTAGAAGGCCCTACCCCCAGCTTCTTCGAGGTCGGCACACAGGGGATGGTCTGCAGCGAGCACCCAAGCAGCAAGGAGGGCTCAGTGCTGCACCTTAATTAAAGGCTTGTGCACCCACTCTATCACACACCGAGGTGGTGGTCCTGCCAATGCCTCCTGCCCGGTCCTCCCCCGTATTTCAGGTGTTTATGCAATACGGTGCAGTGCTTGTTCTGCCCTCCTTGCTTGTTAGCAGCTGGTTTTGGTGCACAGTGTCACAGCAGAGGATAGTGGTCGTGCTCAGCCAGCCCAGGTGGCTTCCCCACCCCTTCTCCTGCAGAGGAAGCCTTATCTGCTCTGCTCCACACTGCAACTTACTCTGATGTATCAGATGGGCTTCCATGGACCTATTTCATCCACTGGAGATGGGGGTCTGAAGGAGACGAGAGGAGAGCGTATGAAACCTTCCTTACAAGCAGCATCAGGTACAATCTAAGGAACACCCGAAACAAGTTCTGCATGTTTCAGACAGCAGCATGCAACTATGCTACCAAAAAGTGATTCCGTCTGCTATTATGAAAAATTAAGAACTAAAAGAAAGGAATCCCCTGAAATGAACAAGTAAAAGCAGAATGCTTGTGGAATACCTCATGTGGGACTTCACATCCAGCAGCTCCAGAGAAGTCACTCGGGGCTCACCAGCCAGGTTCTGCAAGATCTTCAGCCTCGGACCACAGTGCTTGTAGAACTCTGTGCAGATATTCAGCAGTGACTCCCGAGGTCTCCTGAACTCCTCTCTGGCAATTCGTTCATCCAGCTCCTCTCGGGGAAGACCCTGGCCCTCCTCCAGTAAGTGAAGGTTCTCCCTGGAGGATACAAAATGAGAAAAGAAGGAAGCTTTTTATGCAGTGGATCAGCATGGATAGATTGTAACAACCTCTCCAGCTTGTTTGTGCAACAGATGCTTTCCCCTGCCATTGAAAGGAAAGAGAGTTGCATCTGCAATTAAAAAAANTTTCTCAACCTAAAATAAAAAAAAAAAAAAAAAAAGGAAATCATCATCTGCAAAATCTTGTTAAAAATATGAATAATTTCTATATGAATGATCCTTTGCTGCTCTCCCCTGAAAAAGGGCTGCCTGTCACAGCTGTAGTCAGTGTGACCCAGTGAACCTGGGAACTGGTGGGGAACATCCATCGCGTGTCAAGGAAGACTGGGTGAAGATTTTACTATACCTGATAAAGTGTAGTTTGGCTCCCTGTTCTGGGTACCTGGGAAGACAGAAACAGAGCAGTTGTAAACAGCAACTTCGTAATGCCCAAAGTGTGCCTTTCTGACAGAAGGCGACGCTGTTCCAGCCCAGGGGTATACTCGCCATGGGCAGGATGGCATCGCTGGAACAATGGCTACACATAGTTAGCGACCAGGTTGAACGGCCTTTACCTCCCAGCTGGCAGCAAACAACAGATTCCTATAGTTATTGCCCTTGTTATGAAAGGAAAAATTCAGGCTTAGAAAATCACAGCCATCTTTCAAGCAATTTCTCTTCCTCATTTTCACCCCAGTGCTCAGTGTGTTTCATGAAGCCAGAGCTCACCTAGAGGAAAGAATACCTCAGAGTGTTTTTTTGTTTTGTTGTCATTTTCTCTTGCCACTTCTTGTCGAAGAAGCATTAACAAACCCTGCACCACTTGGCTAACACATTGGCTGGAACCGTGATCCTTCTGCCACCAGGAGACTCCTGCTGTTGCTCGCAGATGTCTGTTGCAATGATAACACAACAGAAGAAACAAGGGCAGGAAACCTGGAGCTGTGCAAAAATATTTTGGATCAGAGACTGAATGTTTGATAATCAGAAAGCTCTGGAAATGTAAACCAAGATCTGAAAGTGTAAATCAAGATGTTTGAGTCACACAGCATAAGGAGTCTCTACATTGCCTGTCAGCAGATACATATTAACTGCTCTCCAAAATCAGCAGACACAGAATAAAGCACGACTTTGCATTACACCTTATTTTCCTTAGACTGAGCAATCTCGCAATGGAAGTAAATGGCATATCTACTTCAGATTTGAGCATGAAGGGGCTTATCTGCTTCTCACATCCAGGATTGAAAGTCAAAGCTGTGTTTAACAGACTGATTCCAGGAGTTACCAACCAAGATGTGTGCACTACACATCTATAAATTGATGTGATTGCCTTTGATGATCCATGCAGAGAGTGATTTCTATCTCACTTCAATACAAAAGAAGACAGGGAATAACTTGGAAAGCATGTCTTGCCAGAAGGGTGTTCCTGATTTACAGTCCTATACAGCCCATGGTGTTGTACTAGATTGTTGGCTGTGTACAGACTTACTATCAGCTGTTACAGACAAAAGAGAAATACAGAGCAAATATTCTGCTCTGGAAGAACAGCTGCTCCAGCTTTTGCTGGGGAGAATTCCCTTTCCAGGTCAGCATAAGCCATAGCCTGGCCAGGAGAAGGCAGGGCTGCCCGGAAAAGTAATCAGTACTGCAAAGAAAACCTTCATAATCCCAAATGATTGTGGGTGGATTTTGTAACAGGATTTCTTAAACCCTTGCTCTATGACTGAGTAAATTGTCCAGTGGCAGCCTAATTTGAATGGCCAATATGGCCAAGAAGCAGTATTACAGTCTGCTGGTGCCATCTCCTTCCCCATTTCCTTCTTCCCTGTTAAGTTTTTGTTTGTGGGGTTTTTTGTGTTTTTTACATTTTTTTTAAGGAGGACAAAAATATTCCCAGTCATTCTCCCCTTTCCCTCAAATTCTCTGCCACCCACTCCTTCGCTGTCTGTAACTGCAAAATACCCCCAGACCAATGTGGAAGTAAACATGATAGAAAGAAACCATAGGAAAAGGAAATGGGAAAAGGAAGCAAAGAAAACTATAGGAGGTGCCAGTCTCTGTGAGTCCTAAGTGATGTGCAGTATGAGCCTGTACAGCTGCTCAGTCTCTCAGAACAAGGCCAGAAGGATACAACCCTTCCGCTATCCAAGTGTGCTCTGCCCAGTGGCTGCTTTGACAGAAGGAGGCAAAGCAGAGAACTGGGGGACAGAGTTGCTTTGTCAGTTTACTTCTAGAGCGAGAAAAGGGAAATTTAGGATGGGTGTGCTCCACACACTGATATCTTGGTCTTCTATTTAGTCACATGGTTTTAAACTAGAAATTCTAGTCCTGGGGATTTTGGTTACTGGCAGAAATTCAGTCCTGTGCTATGCGCTCTTTTTATCTGACTGTTTTCTCTCAGAGTACCTCGGGCCCTTCCTCAGACTGCTGAGGAAGTGCTCCAAGCCCTCTGAGCAATGAGGTGTTACCTTACTCCTCCCAGAAAACGCTATTCAGAAAAATGAGAAAGAAGGAAAATCCCACTGACTTACCTGGTGTTCACACCTGCAGACATGGTGTGGTTTGCTGTTGTGGTCCCTTTATGGCCTTGGTCACATCGACTCATCTGTGGGGCTGTCATAGGCCTGGCAAAGGGAAGGCGAATAGCACACTAACGACTAAATCTAACAAGCACACTGAAATTCTGCATGTGATCTGGTGAAGTTTGGCACTAATTTTACCATGCCTAAAACTCGACCATTATTCAAGCTAAGTTGCATATCGTGACCTCCTATGCATTCCCTCTCCCCAAACTGATAACCAGACGCAGGCTCAGACCTTTGAACCACGGGGGTTACCTGGTGAGAACTTCTACACTGTACAAGAGGGCCTGCAAAGAGGTGGCAAGGGCAGCCATAGCAGCAATCTCCTCACGAGCTGCTGTCACAGTCTCCACTTGAGAGGTTTGTCGCTTCAGTTTCTGCAAGTAACAGGGAACCAGCGCTTCCAAGACCATCAGCATCTGGAGGCTGGAAAAATAACCAACACTTGGTTATTTATTTTGTCAGTCCTGAAACTCACATCAGGTGGAGGCTTGAGTTTCTATCTGAAGACCCATGGATCGCTCACTGGCCTTGTGATCTCATTGCTTCTCACTAGATAAGCAGTCCTGGGCCAAAGAAACTCTCGGATTAGGGACATCGGGGGCAAATCAGCTGATGCACAAAACAATAATAATAAAAGCAACCCAGACTTCTGGGTATCTTCTGAAAGTCACCCATTTGCAGACATTCATTTTCCCTTCCAAAGACTCCGTTCGTCTCTGGTTCCCTCTTGGAAACGATATTTTTTGTTTTACCAGTTTACCTCCCCTCTCTCTGTATCTTCCTGGTCTTCCCAGCTGCCTGTTTCTCCCCCTCCAGTTCCCTCTCCTTTGGCTCTGAGAGCAGAAGCCTGCAGGGGACCTGGAAACACAGCCTACGTGCTGCTGCTCCGACTGCCGTCCTGCTTACAGCTGCAGCCGGTGGCAGGCAGGATTTGGAGCTGGAGCCCTAGGAAAGGTGTCAACAGGCAGAGGCTCTTGGCCTCACAGAGAAGCCCCGGGCTTGGAATTTCTATATCCTCTGCCTTTATTTGTCTGCCATGCTTTCGCATGCCATATGCCGCTTTTATGCCTTTTCTGAGTCTGCGCAAACCAAGAAAACAGATCAGACCTTCTGAATGATTCAGGAGCATAGGCCACCACTGTCACACAGAGCTTGATGGCTTCACTGATCGAAAAGGTCAAGTCTTCATTCCCATAGCAGAAGTCTGAGGGAGTAAAGCAATATGAGAAGACTGTCACACAAACATACTGAATATGAAAGGAGCTAGAACACTCTTTCCTTTTTCCCCTTTTCAATTGCTTGCTTCTTATGTTAACAATCCCTAATAGGCTCTTGATTTTTGACAAAAATCGTCTATAAAAAGGAAGCATATGCTGCACTCCCACTTGCACCCTGCTGTCCAAGAACTCAGTAGGTGAGAAACAGTTCTCAGTAGGTCGAATCACTGCTGAGCATAAGGCTACGGCTGCTACTGGAGTCCTGTTTCAAACATCACCCATCACAAGCAAAATCTTAAGCTTATACATGACAAGGACATGTGTCAACTGAATAACAATTCTTATGCTCCCTCTGCTTTTTCCTAGGTGTTTGTACCACACTAAAAATGATGCTGATACACCACTGATGGCAGAAGATAGTTTTACTTCTAAAAAAATCAAGTTCCTTCTATACTCATAGCCACATGGGCGCCAGCACAGAAGTGAGTCTGGTTAGGTAGCAATTTGAGAAAAAGCTTTCAAAAGCTTTTAAATCCCATACTACAAATATTGCTTTGGGGATAATTAGTGGCAGGCACTAAGAAATTGAATTATCCAAAGAATAATATTTGTAATACAATTATAGTCCCATTTCCAGAAGTGACTTTGGTATAGAGGGGCCCAGGTCAAAGTTAAGGTCCCAAAGCATGTAAATCACTTCGAACAATGGAACTAGGAAGTCAGATGTTTTAGATGATTCTGATCTTCATATGGAAAATACCAGGCACACAACATACTAATTTACAGTCTTATTGTCAACACACACTTGGGAACTTTCAGAGATGCCTTTGAACAACCCTCCACAGAAAACCCAAAGCTTTTATACAAATGTTTACTACAATCCACAAAGAGGAAAATATATCATCTGTTTCTGTACCATTTTATATTATAACTTGTGATATAATTGTGCGGCATCATAAAATCCCAGTATATAACAAAGGTTTAACTCTAAGGCTAGACAGATTTCACAGTCCATCAAAATCAGTGTTATTTAAGGGAAGTGCAAACTTGGAAAATAAGTTGCAGATCCTTATAAAAATCTGCAAAAATTATTTCCCTGCAAAGCACAAAGCAGCCAAATTCTTAAACGCTGCATTGCATGGCTAACTATCAAGAGATAGAGCGTCCCAGATACATCATACAGCCATATATATTCTACTTTGTGATAAATCAACAACCCCCCTAGAACTCAGCACTGTTGAATGTCTGAATGACGTCTGTCATTTACGAGTCATAGTCTGCCCACGGGAGAAGATGCTTTTGTTTCCTGCCCACGTGGAGCAGAGGAGAGGATGACACTGATCTTGTCAGCATGATACAGTTTATTAGGCATCTTTTTTCTTCACCCACACATGATCCAAAATGCCAGGCGCTAGTCTCAGACTAGCAGGCTCAATGCAGAAAAAGTAGCTTTAGAATAAAATAAATTGATAATTCCCCTCCTGCAGAAAATATTGACAGGATGGTGGTGATAAAGCCAACCTTAGAAGCCTCATGAGGCATAAGAAACAGGTATGACCGCATTCTGAGAGAAGAAAAGGGCCCCGAACAAATCATGCTGCATGAAATGCATGTTGACTCAATAAACAACAAACCAGAATTCCTGAATAAATGGTGCTTTGCTGTTACCTAATGACTTGAGAGGCTTTTCTGCTTTCACTAGCTCTAAGATGTCCAAAATGTCTGGAGTATCTCCCTCTAGAGACTGCAGCAGGTCAAACAGGCACTGAGCTGACACTCCTTTGCCGGTTCCGTTGTTTGTAGCATCCTGTTTCAACAACAGACATTTGTGGTTGGTTTTCTGAGGGCCTGTGTGCATCCCAGGAATCTTTATCTGGAGGTGTGGGCAACCTTTTTTTTTTGACAATGGGCCCAAACGGAGTTCAAGAGCTTACTGCTGTCAAACAATAAGCCTTGCCTGACTCAACCGACTGAAGCTACAGTGCAAGCGTGGTATGCAAACTGCACACAGCTTTACTTCCCAGAAACAGCAGATCTTTGCTGCCCTGGGAAGGAGAGGTGTGTGCTTACAGTGTATGCGCAGTTAGATTTGGCAGTTCCACTTCAAATTAAAATTCCATTAACTTGTTTTAACTCACTAAAATGTTAAAAAGTAATTAGTGAATATTTCAAAACATGGCTAATCCAGTCTTATAGTTCACACGTACTAAAACTTGGCATTAAGCTTTTAGTTCCTTTTGCTGGATTCTAAGAAAGGATTTGCATTTAAAGAGTTACAAATCATTATTTTCCTTTTATACTCTATTTATACACAGAGGGGGTTGCAGGGTCTGGCTGCATACAGGTTTACCCACGCCGAGACCAGGGAATGGCTTCTACTCACAGGGAACTCCAGGAGAGGGGCCACACTTGCAAACAGCTGCAGAATAAAGGGCTTGCGATGCAGAACATAGAACTGGCGGCATGCAAACTCAATCGCTTGGCGTAACTGTGGGTTGCTTTCGTAGTCAGCATACACCTAAGGAAATGAAGAACATGGAAGTGCTACTCCAGTGGAAGGGCTCTTCATCTCCTGACCCCAGACTGAATCAACTACAGCCTTGTCATTCCTGATATGTTTGCCTAATGTTTTTAAAGATGGAGACTTATCCGCCCTCCCTGGCAGTGCATTTCAGGGACATACTAACCTTAGAAAAAAAGATTTGCTTGTCACTCTTGAACATGCTTTATCATTACTATTTGTCCTATGTATCAGAGGTAGATTCCTTCGCTCTCTGTCCTAGAAGCACTTTACTTGTTTGAAGCCAGTTAGTGCTTTCTTCCTCAATCTTGAGCTTTTCCAGTTAATCAAATACCAGCTTTTTAGTCCTTTCTCATATGACACATTTTCTAGATGTACATCCCCGTCCCAGTCTGCAGTCTCCTCAATTAAATGGTATCTTTTTGTGCAGTGCCCGCAGCTGGACAGAGCCAGCACTTCAAGTCAGTGGTGCTGCTGATTGGCACAGCAGAATTATTCCATGTTTCTTTCACAAGATACAGATCTGTATAGTCGTCCCAGAATGGCATTTGAGATCTTTTCTTTTTCCCTTTTATCCTTCCGACAGAAGGATACTGTTGATTCATGTTTAGCTTCAGATCTGTAACAACTCCAATATTCTGTCCTGCAGAAGTGCTACTGAATCAGCTGCTTTCCCTTCCGTATTGATGTGGCTGGTTATTAGTAGTAAGGACCTACACTTGTCCAACCCGATTAACGTAATCTAGCTTTTTTTTTTTTTCTTTTTTCAGACTGCATCTCCAGTTTGTCAAGATAATTTGAACTCCTAGCCTGTCCTCCAACACACTGACAGTTCCACCCACTTTTAAGATATTTTAAGGTCTTCAGAGTGGCATTTCCTTCAGGGCTGGCCACTGAACCATGCAGCCAATGTGCTGCCACAGATGTGGGATTTGTTTCTCAGTTATGCAGACAGTATAATTGCTAGGAACAACTTCACCATGCTTCCCTCTTCTGTCCGTTCCGATTGCCTGTCTGCCCTTCTCTGCTGGTACAAGTCTGTGGGAGGTTTGGGGCTGAGGTGGGCAGGATTTTCTTGTTATTTTATTTCAATGTCAAAATGTCTTCTTTCTAATGAATAAATACATGCACTGCAGACCTGGACACCATACATACTTAGCTAACCATGTAAGTCATGATATTAGAGTTTCCAGTTACTACAGAGTTTGTTTAGATACCTAAATTCATCTCTGGTCCTACTTACTGCGTTCTGTTAACTGTATTAAAATGAACATACATAGGCACATCATGGTCATTGCTTCTTTTACAGAAAGAAGATTTTTTTCTATACTCGCATTATACTACTAAATATTTAGATATTGTCTTTGACCCCTGCAGAAATAATATTTTTGTCTATAAAACAACTATATTGGGGGTTTTCTATTTTCAGTATCTGATTTTTCTCAAATGTCAACAGGAAAAAAGGCATACTTGTGCACCTGAAGGTGAAGAGAAACTCCGCCTCTAACACTTACAATATTTGTCATCATTCACATGAAAAGACAACATATAGTTTTTCGTGAACACTTACTGTTATTTTCTGTTGCTATTTAAATTGCAGATAATACAATTATCATACTTAAAGAAGTTCATATAATTTAGTTTCAATCAGCAAATAGCAAATCAAGATATTTCAACTATTCCCCAAATTTCAGCCATCCCTGGAGGAAAAAACATGAAGGGAGACCCAAGGTCCAAAAATTTTCCATCAATGTCACATTTCTGTGTGGAAGTACATAGTAAGGGAAACGACATTCATTTATTTAACATAAAGAAGAAAAGAAAATGTAGTCATTTACTCAAGAAGAAAAGGGAATGTAGTCTCAGGAATGCTGATTTGGGCCATCCCACCCTGATCTGTTGTTTGTCTTCTTGGGGCCCCCCAAATCTGTGACTTCACCAGGACTCAGCATTTTAAATTTTCTCCATTAACAATCAGTTCTACAACAAAGTGCTCGCTTGGAGGTCTTCCCTCGCATCGTTCATGGAAATGGCTCACCTGCAGCATGCTGGGGAGGACCCACTGGTACCCGCTGAGGGAGAAGAGGTGGTTAAAGTGCACGGCTGTGTTGATGACTGTGGCAGCGTACTGCCTCAACAAGGCACTGTCCTCGGGGTGCAGGATCAGGGCACCGTTGAAGACGTTCAAGAACAGCATGATCTCATCCCCCCAGGGGAATTCGCTGGGCATGCCAAGGAACATCTCCTCCAGTAGCTTAATCCACAAGCTTTTCTGAAGAGTGTCCAGACCAAAGAGCTCTTTCCCAGCTGAGGGGAAGAAGAGGCAACAGCAATCAACTCTGTCCACCACAGCCAGCCTCACAACATTCCCAGAAGCCAAAGGCCTCCCCAAAGAACCATCCCACAACACTGACCATCGTTCTGCCTTTTTAAAATTATTTCACCCATCCTGTACTTCTGGAAGTGATCACAGGGCTTGAGCAAACCTTGACTGAAAGCAACACACATGAAGACAAAGAATGATGACTATCGCACAGCTCTTTAAATCTGCTCCCCACTGGTTGGAAATTCTCCTCTTAAAAATCAATAGCAGATCTGAACTTGTACATCATCATCTGCCCCACACAATCTAAATGGCTGTGTGGATTTATGCTGATTTTTATCCTTCAGGTGTCACACACATTGATGTAGAGGTATAATAATGCTTCTGAAAGCAAGTGCCTTTAAGGCCTGTTACAGAACTTGCCAATGCTTACCATCCTGCAACAGTGGCCTGTTTAATCCCCAAGTCAGGCTGGAAACCCTACTTGACTTTCAGAGCAATGTTTCTAAAAAGAGGGCTGTTCCTATATCCCTGCTGCAGAATTTGCCCAGTCTTCATTGAATGTCCATTGCTTCCTCAAAGTGGATGGCAAAGGACTCTGAGCAACCCTTTTGAAGTGCAGTTATGCTACTGGACACAGTATTCCAGCTGTTGTTTCGTGTATAATTTTAAAACATAATTATAACTTATTCTCATTTGGGTCCAAAGAAAGTAGCTTTGTCTGGAGACCTCTAACAGCAAAGGCCTTTCTGCTATTGTGCTTACAAACCAACAGCTATGTACCATTTTCCCTAGGAAGAGATTTATCAGCTTTCAGTAATGCTACAAGTCTGTATGTTTCTAAGGCAAACGAAGCGCATTCACAGAAACCTTCTGGGCCCTGTACAGCCACCAGAGAAAGCTAGCAAAAGGCCATACCTTGGGGATCATTGAAGAGTGAGAACTCAGCATCAATGGCACTTCGGGGAAATGAAGGCAAGCGGAGGAGGTCTTCCTGGAGCATAGATACATGGGACTGCTTGTGCGCAGTAGGGATTTTCTGTGTCAGCGATATGAGGAACAACACCCGCCCCACCTCTTCTAGCTTACGGGTGAACACCTGAGAGAAAAAGCGACAAGAGACAGAATCAGTCTGATCAGTAAGTTCTTTACAACATATATGCACTTTTCTCGGTTAGCTTCCATGGCTTTCTCTGATAGAAGGGATGCTGCACGCATGGCCCAGAGGAACCTATTGAAATCCATAGGGGTAGTGCTGCACCCTTTTGCTAGAATTTGCATGACCACTGTTCTTCAGCCCAGCTCAGTGAAGATGGATCATGTTTGTAAAAGAGATTTTAACAACACTTTCTATTTCAGTCTTGTGGAGGACCCTGAGTGGTTGTCAAACACTTTGCAACTGTGCCGTGCGTTATTTTGTAGGTTAATGCAAGCTTTGCCAGCGTGACCCCCAAGGCAGTCAGAGGCAAACCGACTCCAAACTGAAAGCCATACAGTTGTAGTTGCTCTCTGCAAGGTCTTAGACTATAGTCAACATGGGGTTGGAATGGTTATCTACCTTCTGGGTTGAGGCCGGCTCATGTCTGGCCATAGAAAGTTTATGCATAGTTGCAAAAGAAAAGTAGTCAATGAAACAAAGCAGACCAGATTCTGAGGTACTGCAAACAAGCAAAGTCCTCCTGTCTTCAGATTATCGCTTCTCGTTTACACCAGCTGGGAAATTGGGTTTCATTCTACCAGCCTCCTTTGAACTTCTGACCGGTAGGACTAGTCAGGCTACCTATTTTATTTTGCTGCTACAAGTAACCATAAAGCAGTGCGATGCTCAGTAGTAGAAGCAATTGTCTGTGGAAGCAGCTTTGAGACAGCTCTTAGCTACTGGGGTGACGCCAAAACTTGAAGCACGTGGCTTAACATGTGACAAAGCTCAGCTTCCCGTGCCCTGCAGTTGCTATGACCTTGCTCTGAAGTGCACTCAGTTTAGAACTGGGTGCTCAATCAATCAACAGTAAAGAAAGTAGTTTTCCATGGCTTGCTGCTCTGTGGGTAGACTCTACAGTGCTCTTTTCTTTGCTGAAGCTGGATGTTGTCCAGCAACTTCTAGCTTGACTACACGAGAGGCTGGAAGATGCCTGATTTAAGTTTTACCTTAGAAATATTTTTGCCTCTTAGTACTCTAAATAGAAAAATGTGGAGTGTAAAATAATGCCCTGAAAAAACCGGACAGTCCATTTTAATCTTTTGGGGTCATGTAGGGCATATCAAACTCATTTACTTGATATGTAGGACACATCTCCTAGCACCACAGTGAGAATAATTTCTGTCAGAGAGGCAACCAAAAAGATCCCAAGTAATTTCAGATTTTTATAGACTTTCTACTGACAGATGCAGCACATGAAATATTCCCCTATTCTGTACTGTACACATATGAGACAGCATTAACTATATTCTCTATTTTTTTTAGCTGGTAGTCCCTCTTAAGCAGCTTTATAGCTGCTTTTTATAACCCTTCCTGAAGATATTTTCCTGTCCCTGCACTCACATTGCGAGGGACACAACTGCAGTAGCTGTTTTTTGGCTAGAATAATACAACTGTTAATACCAAACTTGTACAGTTTAACCACATTCCCTCTCCTTTTTATTTCCTGCTCATTATCATACTTTGCAGGTACAGCTAGAGCAACTTTTTCCTAAACGCTCAACCCTGTGCTACTGAGACAAATTTGGCTTTTGTGGAAAATAGAGCATGTGGCTTCTACAGGTAGAGCGAGTTCAATACCACTGTCTTACTGTTTAAGGACATACTTGTACGGGTTTGCAGCACATTAAAGGCACTGCCCTTGCCACTTTAGTTAGGGTTGAGTTCTAAGGGAGAGCTCCTGGGAGCTGCAGAACATTAGCAGGATCGGACAGATGATCAGGTCATGAGGCTGGAAGATAGGACAGTGCTCTTCAGGGGGCAGGTATTCCCCTGATGAAACGATGGCTACTCCCGTGCCTCTGGGAGTGGCTATGTTAAGACTGGCATCTGAGAGCAGGACAAGGAATAGAGGCAGGTAACACGTATAGTGAGAGGACAGAGAGGAGGGTAGAACAGATAATCCCTGCTCCGCAGCCAGACAGACTTGAGAAGAAAAGGTCTTAAAATGGGCTCCTAAAGAGCCAGAGCTCGCGTTAAAGAAAGGAATAAGCAACTTTTGAAGCTGAGGCAACTGAAGCTCTTCTGGCCAAGTGGAGGAGAATGCAAAATGATCTGCCTAAAAGAAGCTGGCTGGAGAGAGCGGGAGGGAATTCACATTGCATTCTTTGACTCTTCTTAAAATACCGTACACCTGTCCAACGGCACCAGGGCAGATTTCATGCCAATTGCTACTTCTCCAGCAAAGCCCTCTATCTGCACACAGCATGAGCGAAGGCCTTGAAGGGAAAAAGAAACATTTATTTACAGGGTTTGTTTCTGGGCAGAGGGGTTTGGTGACAGTAAGATACCTGCTTCTGAATGAGCTCTTGACCCTTTTCTGGACGCATCTGCACCAGGTTGAGCTGGGGAGAAACTGACCTCCGGAAAGGATAAATATCACGGACGTAGGTCTGCCAGGAAAGGAAACAAGTGTATTTTAAACAAATGCAATCATAACAGCATCACTCAACAAAACTGAATAAAAGGCCCTTTAGCCCTTTCTGAAGCTTTTGGGTAGGGGCTTTCGGACAGTGTCAGGCATCACAGGAGAGCATAAAAAGAAGAGAAATTTGCTCCTTTCTAAGAAAGCTAGACATTAATGACTTAAGAATCAATGAGTACTCCACTTCTGCCTCTTCCCTCTTCTGTCGAACTCCAATCTGTCACCACACACAACTAAACACCCAAGACGTGGTGCCTGCAGGGCAGAATTCTGTCTGTTATGGGCTACTGGTTCTCCTTTAGATAATCCTGATGTTTTAAAAGGGACTAGATGGAAAGAGCAAAGTCACCTGCACCCGATCTTTGCCTTACCTTGTTGTAATGAATAAGATTCCATCGCTTATCCATTAAAAAGTAATGAGAAGACTGTGTTTCAGGTATGTTAAAAAACTCCAAACACTCCTGAAGAGGAAGAAAGAAAAACTTCCTGTTACTTATTAGCTGTACAAAGACTATGACATTCAAGAGAAGAATGTCCAGCTAATAATGTAAAAAGGCACAAACCTGCATGACTCACTCAGGCTGGTACACTCTGCTGGTATTAATTCTTTATTTCTTTTTTTAACCATAAAGTACATTAATATGTTTGTGATACTCAAGGCCTGCTGATATCACAGTCTTGAAGGCTGATGTTACTTATTTCCATGTCTTCATATCTCACATCTTTGTCTGGTTATATGAGCCACGTGGGCATTGCAGCTTCCATTTCCATACTATGTATTTATCAAGCTTTAGTGACAGGTGATGTACAGAGACACTAAAGTCGAGATCCTTCAAAGCACTGAGATATGTGATTCCTATTAAAATTTAACATAGTTGGACAAACTGAAGGCTTTTACAAATCTCTTTCCTATGTGGCTCTGTTAAGGCCGTCCAGGAAATCTTTGGCAGAAGGGGGAACTGATTCACATCTCCTAGATCCCAAAATATCATCGTGACTACTGAATCATCATTTCCATGCCGGTCGTGATTGTTCTATTTAGTCTTTAGCGCTGATACAACCACGCACTTAAATGATTTATGTATTATCCAAAGGACAGTATACAGCAAATACCCAACAAGCTGCAGTGTTTTCAAATGTAGTTGCATTTGTGGGGTTTTGTCTGTCTGTGAGGTCTGGGGGTTTCTAATATCCTTTAATATGGGATCCTGTTTCTTGCGACCAAGCTCTCCTCACATGGAGACTGAAGTGCCTGTCAGCAAAACCTCCCTTCCCCACACTGAAACAGGGCCACCAGGCAGAGCGTATTGCTGGCATACAAGTATGGCAGATAAATGTACTATTAAGCAGTTTGTCTCGTTCAAAAACTCACTCCTACCTTCAGAAGAGCCTCAAACTGTGTGTCCTCATGGACTGGTAACTGAGTTGGGATGTCACACTCATTCTGTCCGTGCACGACAAGGGTTTTTGTGCCTAAAGAAAGAAAAGCAGTTGCATTCTCCCTGGCCTTTTCAGTTAACTCAATTTCAAAAGACTTCCCATGGAGGAAAAGTGATAGTTAAAATTCATTCCTGGGCAGCCAGACAATGCCAGTCCTGCCTGGAATCCATTATGCAGTGTTAGCGTAGTCTCACACTTCCACTGTTAACGAGAAATCGATCTGTTCCTAAAGGACGGAGCTGACTTTAGCAGCAACCATCACTCTGAGGAAGAAGCAAACACAAAAGGTCAAACCTGTTTTTCAGCAAGATATCTCTTGCCTGACTCATGACATCTTAGGCTTACAGCATGCTCTTTTTGGGCTCTCTCAAGGCTTAAATGAGAGGTTGCATCAAATCAAACTGAGTCTGAATGGTACAGTCTTGCAATGATCATCCTGCTAGCCTTTCACAGCCCAAGTGGCACAAAGCTCTGATTTTAAAAGACTGTTCTAATTCACTTTCCATTCGCTTCTTTTAGAGCTCTTAAAGTGGCATTCTGAATCTCAGGGTATTAGAGGTGGAATTTACTGACCGAATCCTCAACTCAAGGAAAACTGACTTAGACGATGCAGTCATTTGTAGCAGGTCTTTTTCTGATCCAGTTCTGATGGATCTCCTTTTATGGTACAGAGGGTCATGAACTTGGAAGCGAAGGAGATTTGAAGACTCATTTCTTTTACCTGGCATCGAGGCAGTCACCAGCAGCTTCACTTCACATTGTTCCTTCTTCATAGTCTGTTTGAGATCCTTAAAGAATAGTCCTTCTACGTAACCTACCACTTCCCAAAGGAAGGTAAGAGTGGCAGAAATGGCATCCATGCCCCATTCACATGGAGTGCGTACAAAATACATGATCAGTCCTACCTGCAGGTAATAAGTAAGAGGAATATCAGGTTATACACACTCTTAATTGTGCAGAGCACTGTGCAAACACAGAACAAGAATATTGTTGTTCTACCTTTCTTCATTCAGAGGGATGAACTCATCAAACTTACGTCCTGAAAGTTTATACATACTACAGAACAATCTGCCTGTACTATTCTTCCTTTTTCTGGAGAGGATGATGGGTGGGGACAAAAAGTACTGTTGCAGCCAAGCCTTAAAAGCCACTGTAGATGAGGAAAAGGGAGAACCTCTGCAGGAAGAGACTTCCTGTGCTTTCTGCTCTGATGTGCTGCCACATAGACAACTCACAAACAACAGAGGGCTCCTGGAGTAGCATACGTCTTGTCTGTTTTTTCTTCTCCTAACTGCAGCAAATGCATTTTCCACAATCTTGAAAGAAGCTACTAGATTTACTCCAATGCGACTATCCAAGAGCAAAGCACTTTCTGAATGAAAATTAAGTAAAATAATTCAAGGTTTCTGGCACTGGTCTTCAACTTGTTGTCTGTGGTTCAATTCAGAAATCCATGACAGGTTGCTTAGGGATTCAATAAAATGTTAAAGATTTCTTTTCCTCTCCCTAGAAGGATTGAAAGGCTGGTGTAAGTCTGGTAACTTGCACCCACAGCCAGAAGCAAGTATGAGCTATATAGGAAAAGTTGAGAGCATTTATTTCCATGCAGACTGTAACATTAACTTTTTAGGGCACATGCAGCCAGAGGTAAGAGTCTGGGCTGCACAACGGACCCACAAGCTACTCACCAAGTAGTTAAAGAGGATATGAGATGTCTGGGCAGGGAAGTCTCCAATGTTCAACAAAAGCTTCCTTAACATATACATCAGTTCATCCTGGAAGAAGAGCAAATGTTTTTTCTTTCCATCACAAAATGGAGAATGGGTTTCTCTTTTTTTCTCCCTTTTGTCCTCTCTGGCTTTGTTTCTTCCCATTTTTCCATACTCCCTTGTTCAGCTCTGTCTCTCGGGGCATGAAGTAGAACCATATGCTTGTGACTGTTCCCACATTTCCCAAAATAAGGCCCAGGGCACAGCACCCAGGTCAATGTCTGTCTTTTTTATCTCAGAGAGGCCAATACCTCCTACTGCAATCTGTACTGACTGTAGCATCCCGATTCTGCACTCCTCTCCCTGTGATAATTCCTGCGTTGTTTATCACAACAAATGACTGCCTAAATGATCTGTGAAATCTAGTTCAGCTCAACTCAATAGCTGTGGCTGCTGGGTAGGAGGTGTGGGCAGAATCTAATTTTCCTTCCTTTAGAGGCTGATTGCTTTAAATGTAGTCTAATACATTTCTTATAGTGGGAAGAGGGTGTAGAGTGCAAGGAACCTCACTGTCAGCTGAGGACAGACAGACTGTATCATAAATTTCTTCTGTGTCCCTCATCCTCTTAACCCACAGCAGATTTGAGCTAGTGTTACGTGCATGAATATGCATAGGACAACCCATGCCGATGATACATCTGCTGAAAGCTTCCAAGGAAGTACACCTGTTCTCTGTGTTCTGTACTCACGGTTGTAGTAGGCCTATGAAGAAATGGTAAAACAGTAGACTATGATAGCTCAGAGGTCTCTGAAACTGGACAGTGTATAGCTTCCTTCTCAAATATACTTAACAAACAGAAGTGACCCTCTGAACTTAAACAGAAGCTCTGGGGACCATGGCTGACAAGTCTCAGGAATAGTGAGGCCACTGAGACCTGGTTACTCAAGGAACTGAGGAGCAGCCTTTCCTGGCCTTTCTCAAAGTTTAATATTCGTTTTGTAGTCAGTTCTCAGGTGGTGGCTTGGAAGATGAGGACAGTGATATTATTGATATTGTACACCAAGTCTGCAGTTGAGAAAGTGGCACGGAGAGTCTCACTGCCTTTCATCCAGTCAGAACTGGTAAGCCTTTCTTCCATAAAGCTTAGCCATGGCACTAGAAAGCAGTCTAATAAGCCAGGGAGAGATAAGGCCACCCCCCTTTTTCAGAGAAAGCTGAACAGAGGGGCATGGGTGGGGGCAATATTGCCTATGCTGCATAGAAAGGGTTGTGCTTCACTAAGCAGCTGTTCAAAGCTTAGCTTAGAGCAAGTCAGATCCTTAGTGGTAAATCAGCTATGTCCCATTTACATTAGTGGACAAAGATTGAAGCCAACTGATGATATGGCCTGAAAGACTTTGAGCTACATTATAATAGCAAGTGTTCTTCTCCAATGACACCCACAGAGCGATTCTACTTGCAGCTGGGCTCCCCTGCTCTAAGCAATACACACACCCGCTGGGGAGAGGAAGAGTCTACCTGTCGGTTGCTGATTGTGAGCTTCTCAAGGAAATGGCGGAGAACTGTAGAGGGGTCTTCAATCAAGCAGTTCCACAGGACCTGCTGAGCAACAGCGCTTACTGTAAAAGAGAAAGAAAACAAGGTCAGAACCATCTCCCTTGGAAACGCCTTGAACTAGTACACTTAGACACAAGCGGTCCTAACTTTCTACCACAATCATCATGTTTTGTACCGAAACACACAATTTTTTGTACCGGAACACACAGTGCCTCTTTGGCGCACTAGGATTCCTGGTCACCAGTGCAGTCATCTCAAGCAATCATGACAAGTCTAATATTTGAACCTTCCCAAACTACTGGTGATATGACAGGAAACACTTCACCACAGTAGTCAAAGGAATGATAAAGAAATAACTAATTCGATTCACAACTCCAGATGGACAAATCTGGCAATTAAAACATAAATTAAAAAACATAAATTCATGTAATTTTTCGTTCACGCAAAGAAGTTGAATTTCATGGTATTGGTGAACAGTATTAGATAGTCAGCAGGGAATTGCGTTGATGATCAACTCCCTGAAGTGCAATTAATTGCAATCCTGTGAAGATTAACAACAGAGAATTATTCATTATTTTGTTTTCAGTACTGAGTTCCTGATCACAAAATGACACATACATTATTTAGGTGGCTGATTGCATCCACCCAAAACTGAATACAAAATGTAACAGAAAGTTAAACGTGCAATCAGCTGACATGATGAGTGATGAGAAAGGAAGGAAGGGCAACAGTCCACCATCTATAAACACTTTAGAGAAACAAATACAGAAAAATGCATTCTCACTTTACAAATACATCACAGACCATAACCAAAATGTTCAAGCTGTGTATAGGTGGCTTTCCATTTGTCACAGGATCAAAGAAATGCTGGTGGGAATAGACCTCTGGAGGTCTCTAGCTTGGAGCAGGACTGTCACCAACACCAGATTATGTCAACCATGGCTTTGACTAGCCAAGGACTGATAACTGCTGTGGATGGAGAATCCACAGAAATTGCATTATGCTCCTGGTTATGAAGTTCCTTCCAAATTTCCAACCTGAACTTCCCAAGTTGTAACCTCTAAGTTAGAGTTCCTCTTACTCTTTGTTTCCTTTTCATCACACCGAACAAGCCCAGCTTCTGCAATCACTCCTCACAGAACACCTGTTTTAGGCCTCTTACCATCCTGGTATCCCCCCACTAGACCTTTTTCAGCTTCTCAATATCTTTCTTGAAGGGCCCCAAAAGAGAAAAAGCCCTCAAAACCAAACATAAATTATGGAGAAAAAAAAGGGAAAACTCTACAAAGTCATGTTTTTGTTGTGAATCTACTTTCAAATAGTTCGTGAGAATTTAATAGATTATTCATTAGCTTTTAAACAAACACATATACTCATAACAATACATAGCACACGGTACTTCTAGGAAACATGAACTGTGAGCAAATACAAGGCTGTGTTACATCTCTTTTGCACTTTAGTTATGGCACCTAACAAATGTAAGACATTGCTCAAAGAGCTGGCAGGTTCTGCCACCCTTGAGCAAGAATCCCTTGAAATTTAATCCAGGTCAGTACCAGCTACTCCATCCTCCCGGACTTCTCCATCCTCCATCAAATGGACAATGGGGAGCACTGCTGCACAGATGCACGCTGGAAACACAGCCTGAGGTGGTTGTGGCACATGATGGTTTGGAGTATGCTCTGTAGTGTGTTCTTCATCTGGAGCAGTAAGAAGAATAGAAGGTGAGTGTTAGTGAATAAGCCAGATAGGTTAGATAAACATTTATGTCAGGTGCTCTACAGACAGAACAAAATGATAGGCTGGGTGATCGCTGTGCAAGCATGGCAGGTTTACTACTATCTCCAAGAAGAAACTGAGCCTCCAGCCAACTTCTTGATCAAGAATTTTCATTGTAAATATATATTTTTTCAATTTATATTTATCTTCTTGTAGGGAACCCATTTTCTTTTTGATGAAATCTCATTTCATTACCATTTTTCAGCCAGAGTGCTCTCCATGGCACTACTCTGTAAATGAAACATAAGTAAGGGAAGACATTGCGACAGCAGGAGTGAATAAAATAATGCAGGGCAAAAATTTATTATAAAGTGGCTCAAGTTTGGGAATACATTCAGCAAAAGGAAATGCCACCAGCTTTATGGGTCAACAGGAAAGGCTTCCAGTGAATGAAATCCTAGGAAAGGACACTCCAAAATGAAGTTAACCCACCTTCTGCACTGACTGCTGACCGCACTGACCAGACAGAGCCACGGCGGAAAGAATAGTTCCTGTGAGATGTACTGGAGGTGCAGGAAGGACTCACAGAGAGCCGGCGGGAAGCCAGGTTGGCAACTTCTTCTACTGACAAAGAGAATGGGAAATGTCAATCCAGATCCAACTGACAGACTTTAGGGAACTTTCTAAAGGACAGCACTTACAACCAAATGTGAACACTGAAAATTCAAGTCGGGTAATACTCAAAAGCCACAATTTAAAGTCTATAAAGATCAGTTAGGTAATTTGCTCACGCTTTGGGAACCAGCAGAGCATTGTTCCATAAGAGTGTTCAGTGCTTTGGTGAGTCACGTTGTACCTGAGTCGGGTCTATACTTCTTTTCATCTACATCCTATTAACCATCGCGGTTGCTGGTGCTTCGTTCTTCCTAAGAATTGGGATTTCTGCTCACACATTTCCCAATGTATGTTTAGATCTGAACATCACTGGACTCACCTAATGACACATACCTTGGAATGCCTTTAATGAAATCTTTGTGCTCTGTTAGCCTGGACCAATGGAAATCCTTACCCAAAGACTAAGCTTTTCATGACTCATGTCATGTAACTTTGGCCATCTGCAAGCTTAGTACCGAGGTTGAGCTGGCCATCTAGGCTCCCCCACTAATCACCATAAAGGTAGAAAACTCCAGGGGCAATTCAGACTATCCTAAGCTATGTGTCTTAAGACAGATACTGCCAAAGGGTGATTCCTCCCACACTTTAATTACTAAAGGATTAAAGTTAGGAAGGACAAATTTCACTCCTAGTGTCACATATTCTCATTCTGTTCAAAGCTGCAAGATGCTGGGAGCTTTGAGATGTTAAATGCTATTAAGTTCCACTGAAGCTGGGGGAGAGAGGTAAGGAGGTTCAGGTAATTCAGTGACAATTCAGTACTCCCAAGGTTTTGTGCTTTTGTTGCACTAATCTTTAGTCACGCTTTTTCTCTATGACTTGGACTCTTCAACAAATGGATGTGGTTGTGATGTTTCTAACACTAACAACCAGTGTTCCTGGACATCACACCCCTAACCAGTGCTCTATGTTGGTGGCAGATGCTCTCAGGTTCCTGGAATGCAGTTCCTGGCCCTGGAGCACACCTTCTTCTTCCTGCTCTGAGCTTGGTGTGCAGGTTGGCTCATAGCAGGCCTCCTGAGTGATGGGGATGGCAGTGATGAGACTGGCTTCCCGGCCCAGGCGCTTCTTCTCTTCCTCCTGCTGCAGGTTCTTCAGGATATGCTCCGCTCGCTGATGGGAACGTGACACAGCTCTGGCTGAAAATGACTTCTGTCAGGAATAAAAGAGAAGAAACCAGCCTGAAGCTGTTTAGTTGAGATGCATGCATCCTGTGTTTTCTGCCAGAGACCTTAGTGACATTCAGCATCTGTTTCTAAATACCAGACTAGTGCTAGCTGAACAGAGATTCACCAGGCGACTCCTCTCGGAGCTATGTCTACAGTAAGCCCTGGTGCAGACTTCTCCCAGGAGACACCACATGAACCAGTGCACAGAAAATGGTCTGTCAGACCATTCAAGTGAACTAATCTTCTCTTGAAGAGAGAACGGCTGTGTGCTCCTAAGATCTGAGTTTCCGTCTCTTACAGGGGTAAGATATGCACTACGGTACCTCAGCGAACAAACAGAAAAGGCTTATGCCCATGTGGAAAATTCTGTGTGCCCTACACGGACAGTGTACTAGATTTTTCCCAGCTGAGGAACAGAAGAAAACTCAGTGTTTAGCCCATATCTTTTGGCTTTACCTTCCTCTATGCCGCTATAAAATAAAAACCGTGCTTACCCTCACGATGGCTCTGCTTACCGACTGATCTTCATTTATAGGATCCTGCACACTCCCGCTGCACTGAGGGACCCAGGGGGGGTCAAACATTGGCACAGATGGCATCCCCAGGACAGGAGAAGGCAGAGTGAAGTTTATACTCGGAGGAGGGATCTAAGCAAAAACATGAAAGATATTTTGTTACAGCAGACTATTATTAATGTCAGTACTGCTAATTGAACATGAGCACAAGTACCCAAGACATTAATTACCTCTGCAAATTCTTCCCAACTCCATATCTCCCTACACTGTAACACCATGTGTGACACACATTTCTTTCTTTCTCTGATGTTTTTCCTCACCTGTGCCCCCATCACACTTGCCATTTTATACAGGAGTTCTACTCATCATCTCCCCCACTAGTCTGACTTACACAACCATTTTTTTCTCTAAACAGATTTTCAGGCAATTTCATGGCAGCGTGCATTACACATCTATCCCACAAGGCAAGCTCTAAATGGCAACTTTGTGTTTCGCGTGTCCTATCTACCTTAAAGATCTGCTGTGCTCCCTCTTCCATCCTTGGCCAGACTTGATACCTAAATCTCCAGAGCGTGTGAAATTTGAGAATGGCATTCAGTCTTTGCACTGTCTCTGGGTGATGAAATTCGGACATCAGCATGTCAGAAACGGCCTCTGGCACTTTCACAGCACACAGCAGGAACATGGCAGCTGCAGGGAGACAACATCTGATCATCTGGTTTCCTTAATAATGTGTTTACTTGGCAGAGAAAAATGATGGCTGTACAAACCCCCACCAAAAGAAACCTAATCTTGGCTCCAGAAATGAGATCAGCAGTCTACCGAACCTAGTGAAAATTGTACCGCTTCATGAAACCAACCACATGTGATTCCACCGTTTGGAGCCACACAGCATTTCGTGTGATGCTTGTGAAAGATTCTGGAAAACCTACTTTTAAAATAAAACACAGCTTTGTTCTTCTCACTAAAATCTCAGTCATGACTGGTTTAAAATAAGAAGCATCTCTTGACGTAACAAGACTAATTCAGTTTAGCTTTCGAAGATCCCACTTCCAAGTGATTTCTGTGATGATTAATAACGGCGGGTTTAACAGAAGCTCAGCCTTCCCCTCAGAGCAGGAGGCAGGGCCCCAGTAGAGGTCTCACCTGTCTATTTTTCATGGATAAAACCAAAAAGAAGTGTTCTTAGTTAAATAGGCACCGTGCAACAATCACAATCTGCTTCCAAAAGAAAACAGAGTTGCTATGAATTGAGAGACAAAGGACCACAAAGGATCACAATGGAAAACATCACAATAGAAGTTGAGCTGAGCCATAGTTGTTTCATTAGAACATATTTGAATATAAACAGACACAGTCCAATTCCAGACCGTGGAGGCCAATTAATATAGATGGGTATCTGAGAGGCATTGCGCAGGAAACAAAAGGAGTGGGAACAGCGTTGCTGTGGGAGTTCGGTGGGTGTCGGAGGGGCCATGGCCTCTTTGACCAGTAGATCCCGTTCCTGCTCCAAGTTCTGCTTCAGATCTGTAGGAACTCTCCTGTTTCACCAGCTCAGAGAACTTTCTACTCTTTTGTCTCTTCAGTGTAACTACGTCAAGTCTTAGTAGGACTGATTTAAAAGTCCGCGTGCTGAAGTAACCGAAAAAAGAAATACAGTCTTAGAAGGGGTCAGTAGATGGTGCTGTTGTACATTAGCACGGGGCTGAAATCACTCTTGATCCTAAAAATGCTACTACAAACCCTCAAATGGGTTTTAATCCTCCCTTCAGAAAAGGGAGAGGGAGAAAGATGTATCTCAGAGGCTGCTCCTCCTCAGGAAGGGTGGCAAAGCTCTGTCCCCTTCCCTGTGACCCATGGTAAGTTTCTGGGTAAGAGAGAAAGAGCATCCAAAATTACTCCCCCAGAAAGGGACTTGGAGTTCACTTGAGTGCAGTTTCAGGCAGCTTGCTTTTCTTCTTTATTTTGCTCCTTTCTCTTGCCGCCTGCATATTTAGGCTGGGAAAGGCAAAGGTGAAGGGGAGAGCGCAGAGAAGACCCGTGGGCTGAAGTGCACTGTGCACTGGCGGAGCCGATGCAAAGTGAGTGAAGCGGAACTCAAGAACATCATGAGATGTGGAGTCAAACAATGGACTTCAGGGCGGAATTCATTGCCAGCTGTGGTAAATGAAGGACTGGTAAACTAGACTGTGTGGTGAAAAGGGGAGAGGTGCCTGAGGAGCGCTTCAAAACTCTCACATTGTTAGCAGCTTTTCATAAAATGCTTGTAATTTAATGTCCAGTGTAAGAACACCTGTGATGGCTGCCTTAGGTGTGTAAATCTGGAGAAGACGACAATCTTTAAGCCATTTCCTTGGGTGCTAAGGGAGAAGAAAGGTAGAATTTGAAAGTTTTGGGAGACTGGCTTACAAACAAATTTGATTGCTTTAATTTATGCTTTGTTTAAGCAATCTGTGTGTTGTGTGTGAGGGATGTTCACATTTTCTAGGGTTGTGGCTCATGATTTCTGAACATCTGGCATTAGCACACACTGGCTACGAGCTTTTGGACAGGACAGTACAACTAGAAGGGTCCTCCTGAGTCACATCATCTAATCCCTTTCACAAACTTTTAAACCGGAGTGCGTTTGCTCTCTTTTCTAGTGGTTAGAAATCTTCTGTTTTCAAGGTGAAAGAAATCATAAAGAGTTCATGCTCAACTTTATGCTACCGTGGCTTAAATAATTCTTTCTCCTTGCCTGGAGAGTATCAACAACAGTATCACCTCTCAGTCTTCACCTGAATCCATTAAGTAAGTATCCTCTTCATTATTTCTCCTGTCCTAATGGTCATTGTACCTCTCCCATGTAAATGTCTCCCTTCTTCAGTGATCAGAATTGTGCATGGATATCCTTTACAACAGCATTAATAGTTTGACTATCTAATAAAATATCTCTTCTGACATATCCTGACTGTATTTGTTGTTTACACAGCTGAATTCTGCTCAGAAAGTCAGTAATCTTCCGTCCAACTGATATACTCCGAATTCCTCCAAACCTCTATCAGTTCCATGGAAAAAGATCCAAGCTCGTAAAAGAATAATTCTTCTTATTCATTTGCAAGGACATAATCTTACAGTTTATAGGAATAAATTTCATCCCATGTCTGGAATTTCTTTTTAAATGTAATACTCTCACAGGTGTACGACGTTCTAATCTTCTTCTGTCTTAAAGATGCCTCTCAACTATGTGTCATCAGCAAATATCATATGCACAATTTAATACCGAGTGAAAATGGAAAATTTAGTTAAATACAATACCGTAAGACTCACACCACTGAGCAATGCTGCTGTCTCCACACACCGTAAGAATTTTCCTTTCACCACAACAGAGGAGCTATGACAGTTCCACTCTCATCCCCTTTCTCAGTTTTTGTATTAGCCCTCAACCGATACTAACAATTTCCATGAGGCAACATGCAAAATACAAAATACTTCAGTAAAATCTCTCCAGATTAAATCACTGTGTCTCCTCTGCCTAGAAACCCAGCTTAATACAAATGCTAATTTTGATGCTCTCTAATCATCCACCACAACCAGAGTCTGAGATATTGCCTTCCTGATCCTTCTGACCACCTCTTTTCTACTGACCACAAAAACACATGACGGTCTACGAAACCAAAACAGTCCCCAAGAAACCCTTGGTGGCAACTCCTCCACTACAAAGCTGCCTCACAAGGCCCTGCGATCTCCTGAGTTGTGCAGCCAGGGTAGCCATACTGAGTGGCTTTGTTCTCTTACCCGCTGCTCCAGCCATGTGCTCATCCACGCTGAGCAGGAGCTCCCACGCTGCTGGCTGGATGTCCCCGTACATCTCTTCTGTGAGGATAGGAGCTGCCTTGATTAGCAGTGACAAAGGTGCCGGGGAGAGGCTCATTACCTGCAAAAAACCAAGCCATGCCTTCCAGCTGAGCTGCGCAAACTATCCACAGTGAACAACACACTGGGTAATTTTACCCTAGTTTTAGTCCGCAGATTACCCGCTGATAACCTCTAGTTTCAGCCATTTCAGATAATACTCAACATAAGAACATTGCTTTCAGCCTACACTAAAAGAACAGTGTTTGCAAACTAGATCCTTGAGCCTGTTGCTAGTCACTCATCTCACCAAAACACCGACAAAGGAAAAACCAAACTCTCTCAAGGTGGTGCACAAACAGTGATACAGATCCATGAAAATCTCACAGACTGCCAAGAATAGGCCTGTGAAGAGCCTGTTGCTTCTTCAGGAGAACTAAACAAGGAATAACAAAGAAAACGATTGCTGTAAACTCCCAGGTTGTATTTAAACACATTTGTGGATTTTTAAAATATTTTTTTTATTTTAACCTTTTGTATCTCCAGTTTTGATGCATGTGTCGCTATGGGAAGCCAGAGATGTAGCCTACGCATTTAAAGGATTCTTTGACAGGGTTACCTTAAGAGGCTTAAATTTAGCATTACTCAGCTGGGGAAAACATGCAGGGCTGAACTGATTGATATGCAGGAACAACAGTTCTTCACACGGGCTTAGAGATCCATATACATTTTCCTCCTTGTTGCAGTCTAACCTGACCTCTGTGTACCAGCCTCCTTAACTAGCATATGTCCGTCAGTACCTGGTGCCTGATGTATTTTAGCATTCCAGAGTCCTTCTTCCCTTCCAAGTTGATATCAATCACTCTCTTTTTTAGAGAAGGAGTTCTCAAGCATGACTTGTCTGAGCACTGAAAGGAAAAAAAACAACAACAAAAAAAAAAGGAAGTAGAGTTCGCATTTAGATTTCCCAAAATGTGGAAAGGGAGGAGATCATGTACAAAAGAAACTTCCATACCTTAGAAGCTGTCTACTACCAGAGCTGTAGCACAAAGCCTTCTCCTGTGCGGGCAACAGGCCTAGTACCAGTGAGATGACATATCTCATCCAATTTTCGTCTCTTTTTAACAACACTTTTCCCAATAAAAGCTTAAGGCAGAAGCCAGTAAACCAATGTGAATGTGCTGTGTAGTCTCACAGGTGGCACACCCACGTCTTTCAGGAGAACAGTACTTTAAGCAGGGTAGAGGTACAATGTCTACAGCCTCCCTCTAAAAATTACTGAGGTGTTTAGTCTGTACAACATTGATTCCTCTCAGCTACACTGATCTTCTCTTCTTCTTCAGAAAGCGTAAGTGACAACACATCAGAACTTGTGCTCACGCCTGCCTGAGAGCTGTCCCTAGCAGATTACCAATGACAGTGATAATGACAAGTCCTTTTTATGTCCGTTATTCACAATGCCAGGAACTTTTCCCAGAATGCTAGCTGGCCACAGACTCTTCAAGCTAGTAGCCTGCTGATTAACACAGGGGTCCTTGTTTATCGGAGAGCTCACAAGTCCCAGCCAGGTCTGCATATTGCAGCTACCCCCAGCCTTTCATCCTGCAAGCTGTGACAGTAAAAGAGAGGTTCCTCTGGAACCTCTCCTTATTGTGGCCTACCAGTATCTTCAGGGGGCCTATAAGAAAGCTGGTGAGGGACTTTTTAGGATGTCAGGTAATGGTAGGACTAGAGGGAATGGATTAAAACTAGAGATGGGTCGATTCGGAATGGACGTTAGGAAGGAGTACTTCACCACGAGGGTGGTGAGACACTGGAACAGGTTGCCCAGAGAGGTGGTGGAAGCCCCATCCCTGGAGGTGTTGAAGGCCAGGCTGGACGGGGCTCTGAGCAACCTGATCTAGTGGGAGGTGTCCCTGCCCAGGGCAGGGGCATTGGGACTAGATGATCTTTAAGGTCCCTTCCAACCCTGACAATTCTATGATTCTAGCGCAGGGAAACGTGGAAACGGTGCCCATGCAGTCAGAGAATGACAGCACTTGAAGAATACCAGAGCATGAGGAACTGGGATGAAAAGTCTCCTGTTACATAAAATTCAAAAGTTACCAACTGTTGTCCTGCAGTGAGGTCTGTACAAACACGGTGCATGTGTTTGTAGGAAACCTTATTTTCCCCCAACCTCTTTTTTCCTTTCTGTTGCCTAAAGGCTTTGATGGTTTGATGGATGATGAAATGTGTATCACTTTGCCTTGCAGTTCAACGTTGGAGATGAAACACCACACAGTAATGCACAGTGTTCTTTTGCTGCCTTTCATGAACACTGCCAGCTGCTCATCTCCAGCCTGCCTTCTGTAGAGGAAACGGCTGCCTCTCTTCCTAAATAACTGATACAGCACTTTTCTGTGTCAGAGGAAATATATGGGGGGTTACTGTTTCCAGGCAAGCAGAATCATTATCTGTTGTCTCATCCATTCTGTGCTTTGTTCCATACAAATACCCTTCAATTTCCTAACTTGCCAGGAAACAAACAATCTGCTGGTTGATGAAGAAACATTATGAACTTCTCTCCTAGTCCTTCATTTTCCACTCACAGGGATGATAGCCTCTTTACCCAACTGAAATCTTGATGAGAGTTTCATGAACACTTCTGTTTTCAATGTTACTGCAAAGCAGTTGAATGACTCCGCCATTACCGGCATTCAGAATAACTGTAGTCTGTCTATGAAAGTATTAACCAACTATTGCCACGATTCAGTTGGTACCTGGGTGGGCACTTTACTGAATGCAGAAATGCATTTCCATTGAAGTTAAAGGCCCCACTTATCTAGCTAAAAAGGCACAATCTTGTTTGAATATCCTGCTGAATTGGTCATTAAAAGTGTGTCACTGAAGACACTGTAACATTAAAGACTGACGTATACAATTCTTGGAACAGCTCTGAGAGCTCTGACCTAAAAGAAAGAAATTATGCAAGATTTTACAAGAATTTCAGGAGTGATTCTTATTAACAGATGAGAAGAAACATGAAAAAGAGAGACTGGACTCCCGGGGCTGATAAGTAGGGGCCATAAAAGAACATTAAAATTAAAGTGAGGTTATAAGCTTTTGAACAACCTTATCAGCAACTAAGATTCTTCCCAGTCAATACAGATTATGTTCTTTCCATAACGCTAAATGACTTAGTAGGTTGGGGGGATTTTTTCAGCAGAGCTGTGTTTAGAAAGGGCTGTGTTCAATTGGTCATGAAAGAACTGTTTGAGTGCATTATGCAGTCCTTGAAAGTAATTATGACCTGCACAGCCAAACCCAAATCATTCTGCTTTTTCCATCTACTCACTTCCTTTTGCTTTTTGCCTCTCGCCACACTGTTCAATGTGCTGTTTTCTCGCAGAGAGTCCACCGTGTCTCCATACAGGAGTTTGATGGCCCGGACAAGGCGAGCACAGGAGCGGCTGTGATGGAGGTAGCAGTGTGGGTGACAGTAGTCAATGTGGGTACATATGAAACTTTGCTGGTTGCATAACAGGATCATAACCTTGAAAAGAAAGAAAAGAGCACAGTCACCTATAGAAAAGAGAGTTACAGAGAACTGCACAGGGCAGTCAGTGATGGGGACGGTCAAGCTAACTTTTCCACAGCTTAGGTGGGGAGGCACGAAGCTCAACATAGATTTTTGAAAAGGGATGTGTGTCTGTGCAGAGCTCCATACTTGCAAGTGATTTACAAACTAGGCATGGCTAAAGAATCATTAGAGTTAGCAAAGCAGACAAAGAGACGGAGTTGCTGTAGATGCTTATGTTTGGCTGGTGGCAAGATTAAGGCTGAGGAAAACCGGTATTCTCTCAGTTTGCAGGAAAGCTGCTGTATCGCCATGCTGAGACAAGGGCTTAGACTGGAAATTGTCAGCAACTCAATCTCATTAAAGCTGCAAACACACCAGGTTCGGGGGTTAGCTTCCTTCAAGGACTGGGGAAGGAAATGTCTCAGCATGCCCTCGAGTAGGAGTACGCCGTGCCAGTTGCTCTGCATATGCTGCCCTGGTTGCGCTCGGGTAGGCCATCCAGCCTAGCTGGCTCAGCTACTATTTCTAGTGGTGCTGCCATATGGCAGCAAGGAGCTGTAAAACCCATCTAAGAAACAGAGTAAATATTTGGGCATTTAGCTACTCTGAGCCCTGCTTTGCTGCAGCAGCACTGCTATTAGTCCCCAAACTAATTAATTAAAAACAGCCTTGGGTAAGTCTACACTTCAGTGACTGCTCTCTGCTGTAAATCAGAGGGTTTCTTCCTGAAGGAGCAGAGCTCAGTCCAGCAGCTCTTTGGTCTTCATGTTACACACAAACCCAGCCACTTAGTAGCATTCTGAGCAAAACGCACAGGCATCCCCAAGTCATTCACACCGTAGGTCAGAACTGGCATTTACGAATCCTTCTCTTCATGCCACAAACTCGTGCAGAAACACCCAGAACTACCAGAAAGAGTCTCTCCTACCTTTTCCATCCATGTATTGTCTGTGCAGCTGCAGTCTGCTGGCTGTCTCAAGTAAGGCAGCCACATTACTCTCAACCCTCAAATATTTAGGCTTACAAAAAGTCAGGATCTTAGTTTAAAACAAATCCGTGCTGCTTATGTGGGATTCTTGTCTTTGCCTGCCTATTCTGGTCTCATGTTATTTTGGGGTCAATCAGGAATAACTCAAGCCGCTAGTGTTGTATCAATGTGCAAATAGTACAAATCTGATCAGCCTTGTATAGCCTCTACCCAGCTTCTGGTCCACTGGGGTAACTTGTAGTTACAGAACACTGACAGAGAGTGAGGACACCATGCGCCAGGCTGCCGTAAAGGACAGGTAAAGGAAATGCTGGTGCATGCACAGAACTGGAAGCAGTGATCCTTTTGAGTGGTTTTCTCACGACCATTAAGTAAAGCAGGTTTTTGTTTTGCCTGTGGTTTTAGCGACCGTTCACCCACACCTTCTTTCCAACAAAGAAAAAGAGAAAGTTTTCATGCAATATTGATACTTGCGTGGCATTACCTGGAACAGATGATTTTTCAAATCTTCCTTTCTCCTATGCAGGCTAATCACACGTAAAGTGAGACAAACAGCTCAAGTTCCCTTCAGCTTATGCCTTGTGTTTACGAGTCCATGCATCCTCCCACACTGAGCAAAGGCACCATGATTTATCCTAAGCTGCTAGCTAGGGAGATGCCTTTATCCTCTAGCAATTAATTGCCTAGTACACACTCTCATGTCTAAAACACTCAGCTTAGTACACCGGAATTTCCAAACCTGACAGAGAAGCAGGGTAGTCCAGGGATTGAGGTACTAGCTTGGAAGACATGACACTCAGGTTCCCCGCCCTGCCATCCTCTTCCAAAAAAGACTGCTTTTCAAAAGAACTGCTTCTGACATTGCAGTATTAGATCGATCTTGTTCTGGCCCACATCCCATAGGAATGGGGCAGTGGAGAGCAGACTATGGGAAATACCTGGGGGAAAGCGGGGGATATCAATTCCTTATTGGCAGCTTGTCTTTCACAAAGGCAACTCAGAAATCAAATGCATCCGTCCTCATACACACATGCAGGATACAATCAACCTGTGCACAGGGAGTCAATCCAACTTTCCTGGAAAGCCTGTGCACAGGCGCACACTGACCATACTGCACCATCACAGAGTGTCATGAGGCCACAGAGGTAGAGGTGTGCAGTCCTTGGATACCAGTGGAGTCAACGGTGTAGACTTGCCCAACTGACTTTTGGCATGTCTAAATCATGGGTACAGAGATCACCAAAAGGGATGTCTTAGGCCCTGCACGGCCAAACCACATTTGCACTGTTGTACTCCCTGTCTGTTGGACAGAGTCGAAACTACAGAGTGCCCTGTTGGGTTAGGCGTTGGGACAGAATGCATCCAATGGAATGAAAGATGTTCCAGAAGTATTTTTAGCCCCACAAGGTGCGTAATTAAGCTCATTTTCATAGAGTTAACAGAGACAAAAATACATAAATTGGCTCAAAAAGGGGTTGGAAAAACTCCCTGAGGAAAAGTCTTCTGGTAGTTAGCAAACATAGTGTTCACAACAGAACTGCCAGCTCAAGTAGCTTCTAAAATGCCATTTCCCAGGAGCTGTGAGCCCAGCTCCCACTGTAGCCCGTTCTGTTACTTTTCCTCAAGTACCCACTACTAGCCATTCTGGAGATAAGATACTGAGCTAATGGATTTTTCAGCTGAGGTAGCATGGCTGCCCCTGCACACCTAGAGAGAAAAGGTCCCTTTTCCCTTACAAAATAAATATATGAAATGGACAGGGCGGTGAGCCCCTGGCCCAGGTTGCCCAGAACAGCTGTGACTGCCCCATCCCTGGAGGGGTTCAAGGCCAGGCGGGACGGGGCTTGGAGCAACCTGGGCTGGTGGGAGGTGTCCCAGCCCAGGGCAGGGGGTGGGAACTAGGTGATCTTTAAGGTCCCTTCCAACCTAAACCATACTGTAACAGAGAGCGCAAAACAAAAGCTTTCTGGTTTTATGCCATTTTAGAAATGGCAAACAGACAATTTCCAAAGGTTGCAGCTTGCTTATACTTGAGATTCTTAATGCTATATGGAGAAAGTGCTGATTGTGATCTGGTTATTGCCAGCACAAAGGTTTTCCTTTTACTGATAATGCTATCCTTGAGAGCACTGTCGGCGACTCATACTTACATGCAGCCACGACATGTTCCGGTGATAGTTCTCCTCCGTGCCTGTGTTGCTCAGCACCTCAGGCTCGATGCTAGGTTCGCTCGCGCTCCAAGGGCTCCCTTCTTCAAAAGAAAAATACCCAAAAGGTGGTTGTTTTTATTGCTCCCTATGTGCTTAAAGACTAGGGACAGCACTTGTAAGCCAGGCCAGCCTTGTGGGAACAGACCAGAGTACACAGAATATGCCACGCTGGATAGACTGCGTTTGGACACCCCTCCCCAATCCTTACATCATGCTGGCTTGACAATTACAAGAACCATTTAGATTCAGCTCACAGGCCATCCTGTCAGTAGCAAACACTGCTCCCTCCCCACTTTTTTCTTAATGGAAGGGGAGAAGATAAATGAAAAATACCAGAAACAAATTATTCGCACCATTCAGATGCTGCAAATGGTTGGTTTAGTGATCTGCATTGACTGGGCTCTGTGGTTAAAAATGTCAACAAAAATCCAACCAGAAGTGGCATCCAACTGGAAATGCCAATGGGCAAAGTCACTGCTGATTGCCCACGGTAACTGCTCATGTCATGGGGATGAAAGGGGAAAAAAATCCTGATTCTAGCACACTAGTTCTAAAGAACTCAGGCAAGGGAAAGGTTTCTCTGGGAACTTCAGTGATCCCTGTGTTTCCTCTGGCCATGTCATAACCTATGGGCCTCCTGTAATACTAACATTAATGCTGGTAAGAGACGGCTGGGGATGAACTCTGGTTAATCCTTTCTTTCTCCTCTTTAAGTGAACTGTGACTTGCCAAAGTCCACAGAACAGACAATCCCACTCTCCATGTTCACCTATTGAAGCATCTTTGGGCAACATAAAAATGACCATTAAGCTTGGGAGTTGTTTCGGCTCCAAATGTATCCAAACTGTAGTTTACGGTTAACACCCCTATCAGAGGGAGCTCCTTTAGTTCAACTGCAATGGAGATTTCTTGTGGCACGATGCACATTTGGTTTCCATAAGATAAATATATGGGGATCCATCTTTCGAAGACTAAGCAAAGCATCTGTAAACTGTAAAAATATATGTATACGCCAATATGTAGAAGTCTAGTATTTAGCATGTATGCATTATGTTCTACATATAGGAATATATATATTACATGTCATATGACATCCTTATGATATCATATGCTACATAGAATATGAAGTGCATGTCTGTACATATATATATATATCCTCTCTGTTAATACAGACAATAAAATATGATATGACCTCACGTATTCATTATATCATATGATTTAGGGGTGTGTGTATGCGCATATACACATGTGCATGTGCTCCCCTAAAGACAGCATGCGTTTGGCTGGCAGGCACCAGCATTCCAAGAGTTCATGCTCTAACACGGAGCTCTGAATTGCCGACCTGTGCATGGAGCCGACACTGCACCCAGCATCTGAACCATCTTCCTCCCAGGCCCTAGTTCAGGCAGTGCCTGAAGAGGACTCTAGTTTTTTCCTAGCCTGCTGGGGTGGGGGGTCTCTTGTCATTTCTAGCTCTGCTGCAATCACATCAAGAGTTTAGGTCCTGCCTACTGTCCCCTCCCTTTCCACCCACTCATCTAAGTTACCTATATCAGTGACAGTGTCCCTGCTGTGGGACAGCTGCAGCTCCTCATTCTCAGACTCTGAGTCCTGCCGTGATAACTTGGTGCTCTTTAGGCTGCCGGCCCGGCGAATGCTGGAAAGGGAACCCCCCTTCTTCACCCGGAAACTGCGGGTTCCTTTAATCTGGAGCAAGCGGGAGCCTCCTATCCTGATCTTCCTGCTGGGAACTGTATTAAAAGAATAAAAGAGGACTTTTTTCCCCTTAATTTTTCCCCATTTTAAAAAGAAAAATATCCTGGCCCTCCCCTCCCTCCCGACCCTTTGCTGCCAGTCTGTATTGCAGCGTCTTTTCTTCTACCAAGGAACGTGGGGCCAGAGGCTCCCTCCAAAGCCACCGCCAATGCAGCTCTGTCAATCAGGCAGTAAAGATGCTTTACGGAAATGCGTTCAGCACCTCGTTTTCTGAAGACCTGGTACGTCACCTCAGGCCTTGTCCGTATTTGGAATTAGCCCTCGTTCAACCACCAGCAAGTAGAGTCAGCTGCTCTAACAGAAACCCAAAACGTGGACAAGGAAAACCTACGATTCACACCAATTTGATTCAATTCCTGCCAGGAACAGCATCTGCCCAGTGGATGTAAATTGCAGTTTTCTTTGCCAGCCCCCCGGGTTTACATTAGTGCAGAATCACCTCTTGCTAGGGACAGATGGCTGAATCCCAAGCATGAACAAGGCACCATGGACAAACCTATTTTCCTGCGGGCCTGGGTTCTGTAAACCTCACTGAACTCTGCAGTAGGATCAATTATTTGTTCATACAGCATGTGTGACTGCAGAAGGGTAGTTTGCTTCATGAGGTTAGCACGCAAGACTTCTTTGAAGTAAGACTTGCATAAATCCGTGTCTCTGCATGTTACTCTTCATCATTAGAATGCTTTAGAGGAAACGGGAGCACGTAGATCCTCTCCTTCAGACAAATCAGCAGCTTTCAGGCATTAACAACATCCATCGACACTCTGCATTTTTGATGAGCACAGACATGAAATGGTTCAATGTTCAAAGCACCAACCGTTTGCACTTTCATTCTCCTCTTAGTTCAAAGGCAGTACATGGCAGTATGTCAGTCCAAATGTTGCAACACTCAGTCATTTTACTGCAGATCTAATCAGGCAAGGCCACGTGTGATCGGTTACCTTTTGGTGTGTTGTTGAGAATGAACAGGATACAGCTTTTTGGATGCCATGGGTAAGCAAAATATTTTAAGAGAACTGTATTTTGGCTTCAGGAAAAATCAAATACACCTTTACTCCTGAGAATGCCCCTAATTCCTCCAGAACCCAATTCCCACTCCCATTTCCAGTGGCTAACGTCCTGGCCGAAGACAGCTGGATAGGTTTTGAGAGCTACTCCTCAGTTCTCATGAATTGGCTGGGCAAATCACTGTTGGGTGACCAGAGAATCTCCCTCCAAGTGGCCATGCTGAGTGCCTTAGCAATCTCTACTACTTGAATTCTGTTCAGATGGGCCTCAACACAGTCGCTCAGTTCCCCCAAACGCCAAACCATTTAAGTGCTTGTAACTGCATTTCATGAAGTCTGCAGAATCCCATTTTAGCACCCAAATAATACATATGATCCTCTGAGAGCCTGCATCTACCTAGCTTTAGTGTCTGTATTGCAGACCTACCTGGAGCAGATTCTATACAGTAAACTCGTAGCTTTTGGATAGCTGTTAAGCCACACCCGGGGTGAGCAATGAGAGCAAAGTTTTTAACACTCCGGAAAAAATGAAAGGAAACGGATTAGTACTCATCAAAGAGGTTGAGATAAAGAAACCTGTCACTGCAGGCGAGAAAAACTTAGTTACACTCACACAACAACATTTTCTTATCTAGAAAGGTGTAGATTACGAAAGATGCCTCTGCATCTGTTATGTTTGGCCCAGGTGGATCCCCAGAAGAATCTGCTGTGGCCAGAGAAAAGAACATAATTACTGTAATTTGAAAAGATAACATTATCTTGCATTTATTTAGCTTCCAAAATACTGCAAATACATTTTTGCTAGAGTGTATTAGTATATTAGGATTCAGCCTTCCTACCATAGTCACTTTTCCCATGTCTAAAATGTAGTAAAGAGGCAGCTTTAGTACAGGAATATTCCATGGCAGCTTAGGGAAAAGGGAGAATGGGGAAAAAACCCAAATGAAACTGCAGCAAAAATGTAGTTTAACAGAGTTAAAGATGCAGAAAGTTAATACTGCCTTTGCAAAAATAACTCAGTTCAGCATTATGCCCGTAGCACAACAACACATGAAGGAAAACCTAAGTCAGCATTGTCCCTAAGAAAACTAGGATAGTTAGAAAGTGGCCACCAGCATTTTCCAGCAGGACTGTGTGTTTGTAGGTGTCTTCCCACTCAGGTAACATCCCGGTAGACAGGACTGCTGCCTGAGAGGCTGAAAAATGGTTTCAAGTAATTGTCATAACTATCTTGTAAAAAAGCCAAACCCCAAACCCAAGCTTTTCCTCATCTAAATAGTTAGAGACACCTTATCCCACCGATCTTAGACTATCAGACAAACCATAAGGCTTTGTGCTTCTCTGGGCTGCCAATATGCCAAGGGTACAAAAAATGAGCTTGAGCATGAATTTATCCGTCTCACCTTTCTTAGGTGGATACCTAACTGTCTTCACAGGAGTAACTGTCCCCCCGACACTATTTTGGAGTCAGTTTTACACCATGTACGTCTTGGAAGCCGTTCTAATATTTTCTCCAGTAATTGCGGCAGGGTCACAGCTGAAGACAACACAAAATTTATCCAAAGCCTGCTGAAGTCAATAAAAGCTCCTCTGAAGCATTAATACACATTGCAGTTCCTGGAGGACAACCAGCCACGGATTCCATTCTTTTCCAAAAAATCATCAAACATTTATCCTTTTCAAACAATCATCAAAATTATCATTCAAACATCTGCACCTTTATATGGCTATTATTAGACAGAATTTAAACAGTTCCAGAAAACTTGTTAGAGGGAGAATCATTTACAGGTAACTGTCTGGCAGTTTAGCCTCTAATTGCAAATATGCACGATGACTGTATATTGTATTGCAACACTTGTACCATCAGATAGTGTGTGAGTTTTGCATGAGATGGCTCAAAAATGGAAACAATCTGCTGTTCTCAGCAAACACAGTGAGCTTGAGGTTTGCTTGTACAGTATACAGTATGTTGGTAACATTAATCTGCTAGCCATCAAAAGCCACATAGGTGTGTGTTTTTCATGTGGTAGCAAAGAATTCAAGAGATCAAGTGATCAACCACTAATTCTGTGAGATGCCATGACTTCCAAACCAGTACAGATTTTCCCAGAAAGTTCCCAATCTTCCCTCCTATCTGTGGTTTTCCCAAAATGAAAACTTGTAATCAGAATAAAAACCAAACAAGAACACTTTTGATCTTTATTTTTAAAGTGAATCAAATAGTGATGTTTCTCTCAGCATCCCACTGAGAGACAGTTTCAAACAAGGCATCCTCCTTTTTAGAAATCTTGCAATGCTCTCAGGCGGTTTCAGTCATAGCAGTGTTTTATAAAATTTAACATCTTTGCTTCTCACATTTTTTATATTGAACCCTGAAGGCCAGAAGCGTCTCAGAAATGATTCAAAGCCACGTGACTCCATGGCCGCCTGCTTTTTAACACAGTCTATGCAAATGAAAACATAAAATCAAGCGCCACTTCACAAGCCCTGAGAATACAAAAGCCTTATTGTCTGACAAACCTTTTTTCTCCTCGAGGCCAGCCTCAGATTTGAGGGTGTGGCTGCTGCTGTGCAGGGAATCCTTTGAATCTTCGTTTTCATCCAAAACCCCAGCAAAGCTGATCTTTCTTTCATACCTGTGCCGGTCCATCTCAGGGTCCAGACGCAGCCTGCAGCTCTCCAGGTCCTGCAGCAGAATGTAGACACGCCAGCAGTATGAGCCCCCGTGCTTTCCACTGCAAGCATAGAAGCTTCAGGAAGAACTGCTTCAGATGGAAATTTATTTCTGTCACACAATTCTCCATCTACCCTGACACTTTCTAATCCAACTAGTCTTTGGGCTTGCGGCATGCTGAGCCACAGTGAACACCGCCAGGATGAAAGAGTTAACTGGTCTTAACACACATTTCTGGTTAACGCTGCTGAGTGAATTGGCACCCTGTCTGCAGGCACAGGTAGATGGTCCCTAATGGATAGGTGGCAATAAAAGGTGGCTGTTGCCCAAGGTGCTGGGTGGATGATTAGCTCTGTACTCCACAAGGCTCCCTGCGATTGATCAGGGAATGCATTGCCACGGTACTCATCAGAGGCAGAAAAGCTGAGAGAAAGCTAGCTGAGAGTGCGCCGGCATGGCCCAGAGCAAGCTTTCTCCACGCACATCAGGCTGAAAGAACACAGTGGAAAAAAGGGAACAATAAAAATGTTGGCCGCACTTAAATTCTGGAAAATAAACAGCATTGCACCAGAGAGAAGCTAGTTTGCACCATCATTTTCTCCTGCTAGCAGAAATGGTACCATTTGTGCCACTTACTGACTACCAATTTGGGCCAAAAAACCCAAAAGTTCTAAGATTCCACAAGCTATGGATTATCACCCACTTTCTCTAACCACAGCTAGAAAAAGTGAAAGAAAGACTGTGAACTTTCACACTGTCAGACACAGTTAAAATGCTGGTCTCTTTAAGAACATCATTTGTTCCTTTTGACTGGGGACATCATCAGCTTTGAGATCTCCCCACCCAAAATGTAACTAGCTGAAATATAAGATGACACGAAGTTCCTTGCTGTGAGTAAACGGCTGATGAATGTGAACAATAATATCACTGAAAATTATGCAAATAGTTATTAGGGATAAAATTCTGCAGGCTCAAGAGATCTCATACAGGAACTTGCATACAGAACTCCTATAGAAGTTACTGGGAGCTACTCGGGTAGTGACAAGGTCTGCTACTCTAAGAGTTGGTTTGGAAAAAAAAAAAAAAGGGTCTCTCAAACATACGTTCTAGACTAAGCTGTGCTGAAACGGGTAAATAGCCTATCTAGCACAGTCGAAGGCCCAAAACCATTTGCAGTCAGCTTTGCATCTCCCTGGAAAATTATCATAAATGATTGTCAGAAAAGCTAACAGTTGATTGCCATGAGGGAAATATTTTTACTTTGCCCAATAACAAAATCTGGGCTACAGAAAGGTCGATGCCTAAGGTAACAATCTCTAGTATCGCTAGCATTGAAAACTTCCCCTGTAAATAGTTTAAAACATATCTAACACAGTTTAGGATATGAAATAAAGTCTAAAGCATTTCAGGATAAAAATCTGTGATCAAATCTGTCTGAATTAGCTCAGCTTCACAAAATTAGCATGCATAAGATGAGCCACGATAGCAGTACAGGTATATTCCTAAGGCATGGTCAGTGTTCCCCTCCCTGGAGTGTTTAAACACATTACTTCTCCCAGCTGTTTGTCAACATGCTTACATTGGAAATTACTGCCCCCAGAAAGAAACTGACAGAATGAAATCCATCCTCTCAGCACACAGTTAGTCTGGCTCTGTCTGTCTTCAGCAACTGCTAAGCTAAAACGAATGACTTTCCACCACAGCAAATCACAAGTCCCAGTTCTCTGGCTCTACTGTGGCAGCTTCAAGACAAGCTTCAAGACTACTGTGGGATAGACTTATTTTTCTTCCTACTCCCAGTCATTTGCAAAGTCAGGTTGGATCTGCTCCACCAGCTTCAGGAAAAGGCTTCGACTGAAACTTCACTCAGGACTGCCTACCTCACCCAAAAACAGGTAAGGGTGCTCATGCGCTCAGCATGGCAAGTCTGCATGGACTGTGGGTAGTTAAACTGGTTCACCGCAACTAGTTTAGTTGCAAATGCTTCAGTTCTTCAAAGCTGTGTGTCAAAGTCTGTGCTCATATCTATGGAACACGTATGCCTGCAAACACCAATGGAAGTGACATTTGCTCTACTGGAATTCCAGCATTATGGACCATAACATTATGTACCTGATTCTCTTGTGTCCTGGTTTCAGCTGGGATAGACTTATTTTTCTTCCTAGTAGTTGCTGTGTTTTGGATTCAGTATGAGAATAATGTTGATAGCAACAGCTAAACCAGTATGTGTTAAGTGATGCTTATATTAACTCAAGGACTTTTTCAGCTTCCCATACAAACTGAGAGGGAGCGCAGACAGGACAGGCCGGCCAAAGGAATATTCCATACCATAGATGCCATGCTCAGTATATAAATGGGGGTTGGCTGAGGGGCAGGAATACAAGATTGCTGCTTGGGATGGGATTGGCAATCGACCATCGGGTGGTGAGCGATTGTATAGCATCACCTTGTTTGTATATTCTTTTACCATTATTATAATTATTGGTTTTTTCTCTTCCATAACTGTTCTATTAAACTGTCTTTATCTCAACCCACAATGTGGGTTTTTTTACTTTTTCTCCCTCTTCTCCCTGTCCTACTGGGAGGGAGGGGAGTGAGTGAACGCCTGCATGGTCCTAGTTGCTGGCTGGGGTTAAACCATGACATCTTGGAAAGGAAGCATCACTCCACAAATACAAAAACTAATATTTTAATCTGGAGTGTTGTTGGCTCTTCTCCCCCTGCCACATACAAAGTTAAAAAAAATACTCTATGGCCATTTTCTCTAATAGCCTCTTGCATAACGTGACCTAAAGGTTTCTTCTGCCTACGCATCACAGAGTAATTCCTCCTCCTTCTCTCCCATATACAAGTCTGAAAATCTATTAATCAGTTGCATTTCTATCTGGCACAAAAGCACAAATTTCTGTGACCTTCATTACCCAACATATTCTCAGTTCCAAGCCTAACTACTTTACTGAGATGAATTCTAAACCCTGGTATTATCCTGCTTTTGGATGGAGTCATTTATTACGTGACAAAAATATCAGCAAAGCGTTTAGGAAGACTCCAAATGAATTTATCCCTGTTTTTTAAAATTGCCCTTCTTGCATACCTGGGGATGAGTCACTTCATCATAGGTCGTCTACAGCCTTTGAAACCCATTTCGGAACCTAATTGCAATAATGCCCAGCCAAATCAGCCTGTCAAGCATAACTGTCATCAGCAAAATTTGGTCTCAGTCTGTCATTAACAAAAATAGAATAATAGGGCTAAATCCTTCATGTTCACTTGGAAACTTCTCATTCTTTCTTTGTAATTTTTACCCTGATTTCCTAAACAAATTAGGCTTAAAAGATGAAACTGTGTGTCTGCCATTCAATTCTCACCTTATTGCATGTTAACCACCTCTGAAACTGATGGTCACCTTCAACCCAATTTGACAAAAAATAACTGAGTGCCTTTGTATTTTGTGAAACAACAGGCTAAAGGCAATGTTAAACTGCATTATTAGACATAAGAGAATGCATACAAGAATGAACCACTAGAAATCAGGTTTCATGGGTTTTGCTATTCACAAAATTAGCTGTCACATAATCAGTCATTTAGGTTGCTATTCATGCCAGGATTTGCCTGTGCCTCTCAGACTCATGGAGGTTTATTTCTTTCCTTGCTTCTTTGTCTCTGTTTCTTTTCTTTCTTACACGAGTCCCTTCAATTCTGTTGTCTAACCCAAGCCAAAAAATCTGTAATTTTTAAGCCCTGAAAACCATCCTCTTGACTTTCTCCTTACTCCAGTTGTCTGTCAACTGGCCCTCCCAATCAGCTAGGTAACACATGAGCTGTCACCTCCTGCAGTCCATCTCCCACACCTCTCAGGTCCCCCACACTCAGTTTCTCTAATCCATCTGCTGCCCTCTTCTCTGTTTCGAAACTTTCTTGAACTTCCAGTACATGTCGTGCTTCCACAGTCTCATCTTCTTAATCCCCCCATGCGATGTGCCCTGTCCATCTTCTATCCACCAGACCACAGCTCCTTTCTCCCAGCATCAGAGAGCCCCTCGAGCTCTTACCCCACCCTACCTCTCCTCAGACAGCCCCGGAGCCCAATGACTTCTGTGGGCATGGCTCCCTCTTCCAGGCCTGTTGGCCACTTACCGCAAGCGGCTCAGTACGTGGCCTGGGCATGTAGGGAAAGGTTTCTCGAAGGAAAGTGGTTATCTCCAGGAGAAGTTGACAGGCTGCCATTTTCAGCGCAAAAGGACAACAACATTTGGTAGGATTCACAGTGCCTAGGAAAAAATATTTCCATGGTGAGCAAGATTATACAAAATTTGGAACCGAGAGGTGATGGACATTTTGACATATGGTGCACAATGCAAGCTGCACTAAAAAAGAGGAAACTCCAGACTTCTATCTATGCTATTGTTCCTACGCTAAAAGGAACACAGTCAAACAAATACCAGTCCGTGTTCACCAGCACATGCAATAGCACTAACAGACTATAGTGTAACATGTATTGTATTATATCATATTTTATTAGTAGTGAAGTAACACTACAGTGTACAACAGTATATAGTATAGTATATTATGGTGAAGCACCTACTAAACTAACATGATCTTATAGCATTTTGTATAAACCTCATTTAAAATTAATAAAGGTTAAGAAGTAGATACCCTTCTTCCCCTTTACGGTTTTGCATTCAGCCAAATCTTCAGCAGTTCTAGAAAAGAGTCACTTTCAAATACCGAAAAAAATTACCAAAATTCATGGAGTTACGACTAGCCAGCAAAGAGGTACTATGCCTGTTATTAATTACTACCCTGATAACTGGAAAAGACAGACTCCTTTGAAATCAGGCTTCTTTATTTGTGAAAAGAATCCAAGTGCTATTTAGAGATAATCAAGAAAAAAATTCAAACTGCTTAATCAAATTAGACATTCAAATGCTTAACCTAAAACAAAGGGGGAAAGAGAAGAGGGATTATTGAAAAACTTGAAGTTTTGTCTCTACTGAGTCTGAACGGTCAGCTTCAAAAGGCCTACAGTTTGTATGTGCCATTCAAAGCTTGAAAAGTATAAGGAATTTTTCAGTGCTTGATTAATTTGAAAAATAATATTTAGGATAATAGACAGCAAAAAAAAGTAAATAAAAAATTAGTTGTGACAACAACTAATCATATCCATTTTAAAATAATGTCTGATATTACCATCTACATACATTTCAGAGAGATTTGTATTTTCACTTGTTTTCCCCCCGTTTTTGGTCTAATTACTTTTTGTAACGAAACAATCCAAACCTAACAAGTGAGACTTTTGAAAAATCTCTGCCTTCAGCAAGAATGCAAATCGGCTATTTCAGACCCTGGCTTTCAGGAGGGTACTTGAGCTCTTACACGGCTTTCTAGATCACAAGCTGTTCTCTCTGTTTGCTTGTCTTAGACCAGCCTTTTAAAGCAGCTCTGCATCCTCTTATGAGTGCCTTATCAGTGGCTGAACAGGAACAAGAAAACCTATTCTGTCACTTGGTCGTGGAAACGCAGGTTTTCTTCACCTTTCAAAACTCATTCATGGTGCAGGAGAGGGAAAAATTTGGATGCACCCTCCTACTTTGGATATATCCCTTAAAGAGCCAATAAAATATCCAGAACAGCCACCCACATCCACGTAGCTGCTCGTGCCGGCACACCTCAGAGCAGCACACGCGAAGGTCTGGCTTAGGGCAAATACCTTCTCTTGACACCACTTCCCACAAACGCCGTTTCACTGCTCCCACCTACTCCTCTCTACTCCAAAGTCGGCCTTATTGCAGTGACAAGAACCAACCCAGAACCACAGAAAAAAAAACCCAGAAGATACATAAACACTAGCTAGCACACTACATCTAATGGCGAACAACAGTACATGTACACAGGAACCAGTACATTACAGCACACACGTACATACAAATGGTGTCTGGAGAGGACAGAATGTTTGTTACCACCTTCACCTACACCAGTATGTGTTTTCACTTCATTTTGATTCACAGGGTGTGTTATAATTTGCATGCCCATCTCGACTTTCAGACCCAGTGATCACCACCCTTATGTACACACACGTACAAACATGTGTGTTTGAGTCATCTTCTTGTTACACAGGTTTGTAATGATACTTTTTATACCACTATGCTGTATTTCTGCCTGAGAATCAGCCAAAAATACTGAAGTCAAGATTTAAAAGCCTTTGGTAGAGCTGTGCCAATTCACACGAGGTGAGGAGATGACTCTTCAATGTTAAGAAACAGAAAAGCAGCTGATGTTACACAAATATTTTGGCAGAAATAACTGTGAAGAATGGGAGTCTGAACCACTTCTGGCACTCAAAGGACAGCAAGACTCAAGAAATTAGTACCCTGCAGTTGCCAGCGTACAGGAATTGCAACTCACTGCCTGGTTTCACCCCCTTTTCCTTCAAAGTCTCTCAGTGCTGCTACCCATCTGTCATGTTGTACAGCCAGGCACGGGATGAACAGGGGAGGAAGCTGGGGTGAAGGTGAGGGGCTGGGAAATACAGCTGAGTGGCAAGAGGATGAATAAAGAAGAAAAATTAAGTGCTCCTAAAGCAGAGGTTCTTACAAGCGGGGGTTCTTGTAGTAAAGGGAGTCTCCTTACTGTCATCTAAAAAGTCTTCTTCCTCATCCTCCTTTCTCAGGCGCCTCTTGGTCTCCTCATCATAAATGATGCCCAGCAGGTTGGCAGGGCTCTCGCTCTCAGCGTGGCACAGCTCGTTGAGGCGGACGCCGATTGCCTGCAGACAGGGAGAAAGGGAAAGCACGAGGTGACAATTTCAGCCCACCTCGCTGGTGGTCAAGGGCTCTGCCCCATGCAGGCTGTGGAGATGTTCCAGCCAGAACAGAATGTCCTGCCTTTATTTTTGCTGTCTGCCAAAATGCAATAAAGTAGAGAAAAGGTTGATAGAAGATTAATTGCTACCAAACCCATAATTTATTTCCCCCCTTTTTTCAACCAAAATTTGCAAAGTGTCAAATTTCAGGATGAAAAAATTTTGCAGATTTAGTTAAATAACAAAAAATTCCCCAAACCAGCACATGATGGGGAGGAGGAGATTAGGTCATTATTCTGTATGAATTACTTCCACCTTTCTTTCTCCCCTTGGTACATGTGTGACAGAATTTTGCTAAGTCTGAGAATACCAAGAATATTTAAGAAACTGTTTAAGAAATTATCCTATGACTTAGGAATCCAGTAACAGTCCCCGTTTCCTCCATAAAACTGTTGAATACCCATGGGAAAGCCTGATTCCATCTTTAAAGCAGACTGCCCGATGCACTTTCCAAAAATGAGCTGGCAACGTGCATATAAGAGATGGGAAGGTGCACGGGTAACGGTGTAGAGGGGATCCATGTAGAGAACACAGACAGGTTTCCACTGAATACTGCTAAATTCTCCAGAAAGGCATTGATTGTTTATTCATGGCTGTTTGCCAGCATCATTATCAGCATGTAAACAGCCCTCACAGTGCTGTCAGTGAAGCTACAGATGAGGGTGTGTTAGAAAGAAGAATGTTCTCCTGCTAAGACACTTTAGAGATCTTAAGGATTTTCTTTTCTTCGCTGCAGATACATGAAGAGAACACAGACACGTATGTAAAACTTTATCCTGTGATATCATCACTTTGCAAGGCAGGAAATGTGTGTAATTACTGAGTTTTCATCAGCACCTGCCATTTTGGGATAGTTTCAGAGAAAGATACCACAGAGGATTTCTGAATCTTCTACAAGTCATCACTTATGGTCATGCCAGCGCTACATAATTTTCCTGTTGGCTGAAGTGAAGCAGAAATAGATGAAGAGTCACAAACAGGTATCAGTATGGCTCTTTTTCCTTGATACTAAGCAGTTCCTGTGAAATCCAGCAACAATCGAGAGTAGACTCTGTTACGTGAAGAGAATGAGGTGGTATTGTTGTCGTGTCCAAACTGATGCAAATAGTTGCTAATCTCAGCTGTCTGTGAGCCTGCACATTGCTAAATAAACTCCACATCTCTCACAATTTTTTCCCCTTTCATGTTTCAGGCATTTGAAGGAAGAAATGTTCTGCTTTCCTCTCCACAAAGCAGTAATTTATCACACGTTATTTATGCTGTGTTGCCCACCCTAATATTAATCATACATATTCCCACAGCATCCTAAATAATGAGCACTGAATTCCTAAAATGTATTATCTGCATGAGTTACCTTTGGTTTTCCTAGCAAACAGAGAGCATGCCACACTTTAAAAGAAAATGCCTCTGAACACAAGAAGCCAAAGGAAGTGACAGACTAGCATGATCAGAACAGATTTAACATTGTATTATTTAAAAAGACAGCACAAATAGCGATATTGCACAGAGATGGATAGCCCTGACTGTCAGCAATGCATGCAAAAATACAAGGACTATGTAATCCTATGTTCTCCACTTGGAAAGACTCCTCAAAGCGGTTAGGCAAAGGTGGCGACCTCATGGAATTCAGAAGCAAATACATTCACACTATGGACTCTTTCAAGGACTTTGGTATCTGTGCTGTTATTAAGCTAGTCACCTGTGTTTGAGACATAAAAGAGAGCAGGGTGCCCTGGTAGCATTCCCTGAATTAGCTTCAGAAATGGAAGGAGGCGAGCTGCCAAGAGACAAAGGTTGGGTGGCTCAGACACCAGCTAGGTTTTCCCCCCAGGCTGTGTGTTGTGCTGGGAACATACTGACGTGGTCAGCACTAACCCAAGGTTCCCTAAAGTGTGCTCCACTGAGAAGCGTGTGTTGGTTTAACCTAGGAGATATGGGTCAGCAAGGCTTTTTTGGCATGGATTATGTAGGTACCCCAAGACTGCAGAATACACAGTTTTCAAATTCCCCTGAGCCTTGGATTCTTTTTTTTTTTTTTTTAATCATCATGCTCACTGTAAAAATCTCTGGTTTTGTGAAAAGAGGTGAGAAGCACAAAGCTCACTTCTAGATAGACATACGTAACAGGTATCATAGAGGTCAAAGGAACTTCTCCCACTGTTTTGAGTTGTGTGAAATGACTTGCAATAAGCGTCAGACCTTCAACGGGTATACCCTGGTGAGCTTCCAAAGAAATTGCCAGCGGCACAGGGCCAGACAGGGCAATTGCCTAGTTCATGTGTTGTAAGAGAACACAATCAAATAAAACTTGAAGGACCCAAGCTCAAAGCAGAGACAGTTCTTTAGATGACATGTAGTAGCCCCATAGAGTTCCTTGCCAAAGAACTATGAGCGATAACAGCTTGTACAGCTGCAAAGAGAGACTGAACGAGTACATCAAAGAGAAATCCATTACTAAATATACAGCACCACTTATAGCTCAAGCAGCCCTCGGGTAAAAATATTTGGAGGGTAGAAAAAAGCAAGTGGTATCACACACCCTACTCTTACTCTTCCTTAGGCATTCACGTATGACAAGTGCTGGAAAGAGGAGAGTGGACCAAATGGATCCTCAGAGGGAACATGGCAGGGGCAAGGGGGGAAGGGGACACCTACATCCTAACAAAGTCCATCCCTGTTAAGACAGGAGCTGATCTTGGCAAGTGAAGTGCAAGTCGGAAAGGAAGCTTATGAGTCCCCATTTTACTGTAACTGAAATTCTGCATAGGATCCAATTACCTTTACATTTTGGTGTATTTTTCAATGTAAGTAGAAGGGAAATAAACACTTACATCTCCCCACTGGTAGAAGAGCTTAGCTGCGTTCCACTGCAGCTTCTGGTTCCTTTTGTTGCCCACAATAGGAGAACGCCCACGGGACAGGCCTTTCTTGGTAATGTTCACATGGTGGCCCTTCATCCACTCGGGCCAGTTGCCACGATTACAGCGGTGAACGAAGCGTGCACACTCGAGGAACAGGGCTGCTCTTGCCACAACAGGAGCTTCCTGAAACATTTGCAGAAAATCACCTTAAATACAAATACGTTGGAAAAACTCTCTAAACATAAGAGGGTTTTTTGCTTTAGTCAATTGTTTCACAAGTTTGCCATGGAGCCACACAGACTGAGAAATCTCTCCATCAGAGTCTGAAACCAGGATCTCTGCCTTGAGTCACACCTCTTGAGCTAATAAAGCCAAGGCTTATAAACACTGAAGAGTTATGCTTAGTCCAGCCACTAGAGGGGAAGGAAGAGCCACATTATAAACTTACAAACAACCTTGTTTCAGTACCCCTCTGTAATCCTTTCTTTCAGAAGCCATGTAGCTGCCAAAAAGCAGAAGCGTGTGTCTGACACTTTTACTGGAGGAATGACTCAAGTTTTCTTTTCACCTTCACCAGTAAGGCTGCAAATATTGCAAGCGCAAATGGCAGCTTGGCCACATGAACCCCAGCATTTGTCATGCCAAGTTCTGCTTGCGCATCTTGGGGGTGGAAGCATGAATGGAGGTTTGCTGAACCTACGAAGAATGCTATTTGCACTTATAACAAGCAGATACGAAGACTGAAATCCATTGCTGGCATAAGTCAACAAAATTTCACTTGCCTAACTTCAGTACTAAATTATCTGATACTTGCTGAGGCAGATGAAATTTAACATCAGGCAGCCAAGTTTCAAAGTGATGGCCTTGACTATATCCCAGGGGAAAATCCTCGTGCCCCCAGCTTGGAAGAGCACTTTTCTTTAATGGGAGAAATTATATTGAGTCTACTTCAGTTTGTATTAAATGGCCCAGCAGGATCCATGTTAGACCAATAAAGAGTGCTTCTGAAACTCTCAAATATGTTAAAAAAATAAGACACTGTAATTTGTTTCCTAAAAGGTAGCTTAGACTCAGGAAGGAGCTTTCTTCCCAGCAGTCTACAGCTCTGCAAAAATGACATCTTTACAGACATGGAAAGTGACTAAAAGCAAGTGGTTCTCCTCATTTCCATTTAATTTCCCTCTCTCTCTTCCTGCACTTTTCACAGGCAAAAATCCCTTTGGCCAGCAGATTATAAAACTAAAAATACAACAATGTTCACAATTCACAAGCTGGCTTTGAAAGTTTCCCTAACAGGGATTTCACAGAGCACAACGCTGTGTATTCTACACATTTAGATGCTGACAGCTTTAATGAGAAAATTTAAACAGATTAATATCTACTTATAAGGGGAGGTTCCTCATCTGTGGTCCATAAACAACGCATGGGCCTTGAGACCATGGAAAACGGTCTGCGGAACATTATTAAATGGTGCCTCCAACAGTGCCTTAATCAAAAGTTGAAAGCAAGAAATCTTGGACCAACGCTCCAAAAGTTTGGGAGTTGATTTAAGAAATTCCTTACTGCAGCTAAACTTACAGCCAGAAATTACTACCAACAGGACTGAAAAAAGTCATGCCATTTAGGGGACTGGCAAAAAAAAAGGTGGTGGTGGTGGGACATTATGTTTTGTCTACACGAACAAGAAAACCTATGTTAATCGCTTCCTGACACAACATCCCGTTGCAGCTTTTTGCTCGTGTTTTATTCGAATGTTGGAAGAAAATGGCAATCTTCTAGCAATTCTCTTTAATAAGGAGAACGTTAAATCTGGCCCAACGTTCTGATGAGGAAGGCGGAAATCTGAATTCATTGACAACCAGAAACAAAACTAATATCTAGCACCTGGAAAAACCATGGCAGATTGCTTGTTGCTGACATGCAACATGGAACACAGAATAGGTGAGATTTTATTCTTTTACTCTCACCAAGTAAAACCTTAACCAGACCTGGAGACGTACATGAAAAGATGAAGCCCCAGCCTTAGCCTCTTGTTTTAGTTCACCACTGGTAAAGTCACAATTTCTGAGCATATAGGAATCTTGTAAAGATACGTGTGGTAAACGCCACGGAAGCACTCAACTACGATAACTAAACTAGGATGTGTAGGATGGGGGGTGAAGGGGAGGAGGGGTGTGTCCTGGAGCAGGAGTTCCAAATTAAAAATCACTGGAAAGACCTCCTGCACGAAGGAGGACTTTCTGAACATTACGGGGCACGTGCTCCCTGTGGTTGCTTACCTGAGGCTCAGAGAAACCTGAAGCAGCAGCAAGAGAAAGATGAAGATGTGACAGAATGGACAGGGATGGACTCACACCACAGAGAAACACATCACAAATGGAGAGAAATGAATCAGGCAGGCGATGCATAGCTGAAAAGAACACAAGTTACCATGGTCACTGTCAAAGCTTAACACAGCAGCAATACTCTCACACGCCTGCCCGTGCCTATATACATTGACAAGAATCCACCATTTTCTTAACAAAATTTCAAGTACTCCCATTGGAGCTTTTCAATAGATACCCTGATTTTACTAATAACAGCAAAAGCAATGACCTGGGTGGGATGGAGCAAATACAGAATGGATTTGGAATTTTACAGCATCACATTACTGTTCAAGTACAGCTGATTCTGCAGAGTTTTACACCGCAGAGCATTTAGGTCCAGTTTTGTTTTCAAGGACTATGAATTTTATAAGACTAATCAACTAGTGGCAATTCTCTTGTGCCCTTTTTTATACTCTGTGAGGCACTTGGTGCAAACATTCATTTCCACTGGTTTCTTCCAAGAAAAAAAAAAAAGCAAAATAGCAACAATCTACTTTTAGAGTAAATAAAGTAAATTCAAGTACTGTCAAAAGATGCTGACTGGATAGCTCTGCTTTGTTTAGCCACAAGTTAAGTCTGGCATGAGAAGCAGTTTAGCAGGCATGTGAAGCCAGGTAGTGAATAAATTATTAAGAAATGTCTAGGAGAATTGCCTCAAAAATATTAGTTCAGATCTCTCTGATTATATCTAAAAATGGTCTAGTACAATCCACGAGACAACTCTCTGTTTCTGTTCCCAGTCACCCATTCTGGAGACTTGTTTGGAGCAATCTGTGATTTACTTCCAGGTCATATGCCCTCCTACGGACAAATATTTCTCCTATGGAAACAGCCCCATGGGAACAACAGAGCCTGCCTAAGCCCCTTGGGGATGGGGAGTCAGGATACCGGCAGGTACTCTTGCAGTTTAGACTTTACTTGTTCTCCCAATACTTGGTAGGTCCTCTCAAACACAACCCTGCCATAAAGCAGTGCCATTATGGCATTTCAAAAAGGATAGGAACTCGCACAACTTATTGGAGAAGGAAAATGGTGACAGGTGTCACACATTGCTAAGCTGATCAAAGGAAAGCTTGTATTTACCCACCTGAGTCATTTGCACTGGTCTAATTAGGACAGTTTAGGTAACAGCTTTATACAATGCTAGAGAGTGGTTTATTGGAATTCTCTGCAGAAACTTGACCACAAACTGAAATAGCATATTAGTTGCCTTTCAACCTCCAAGGTTTCTTGCAAAGGGAAAGAAAATCAATTTTATTATTGCCAAATATGGATTTAAGCTGATGACACAGGGATGAAACTGCCTGTAACATATTATCAATTGTCATTGAATGTTTGCAAAGCCACAAACTGTTTGCAGTTATACAAAATTCAGTCAAGGATGGATGCTGCTTCTGGGGAAATATGTTAACTACATAGTTTCTAAACCTAAGGCAACACTCAATTTAATATATAAATAAATCATTACCTCCGTAAGGAGGCAGCCTTTGTTTCATTGTTCTAATTCCTTTAAATCACTGTGGCAAACGTGTATAAACATCCAGGCTGATCAAAGATCTTGAAGTCGGTATAAGAATGGAATTTCAAAAATTTGCATGAAAAAGCATGCTGAAAAAGTTTATGAAAGAACTGAAACTGAAGCTGTTTGCCTTTCAATTTTTAAGGGTTGCCATAGCAACTAGGCTGGATAAAATGACTTAAGAAGCGTTTTATTTGCATCAAACCTGATTCAAATTTTACTTGAAAAGCCTGAAAACGGGAGTTAAAAACCCAGAATGTTTTCTGTTGGGTGTGCTCTATTGACGTAACATGTGGGAATTTTCCATACATTGCCATTAAGCAACACAGCGAGATGACAACTGGCCATCTTTTCAAACCTGCATTGTATGTGCCTTCTCAGCTTCTATATATCTCCAATACTTTGTAGACAAGATGCCAGCTGAGCAGGTACTTGTAAGGAGTCTCCCAAGTTTGTAATTAGAACAAGGCTTTTTTCATCTTTAGCTGCAGACCTTCTAGAAATTCTGATACCAAAGCCTTCTGCATCATTCAGTGGAAAGGAAAGAGAGTCAAACTCTTATTTTGTACAAGCCAGCTCTGGAAGTCAGAACAGACATCTTCAATCAGTTCACTCTGACCACTAGTTTTCAGTTGACTTCATACATGGGCACAGAGTAAGTTGGTCTGTGGCTTAATCATGTGGCAAATTTAAAAAATAAATAAGACATCTAGAGGCACGAGGGACATTAACTGCCAAACCCCTGTGTTACCGTCTGATTTATTAGCACGCAGAGTAGCACATCCCCATAAGGATCTTAGCGACTTAATTGACACCAACGAGCTCCTCCCTGCCCACTCACCTTACATTCCGTGTTAGTTTAGAACTCACAGTGGGGTGGCAGCCCGACAGCCTTGAGGAATGAAGTTGTGTTTGTGCGGCACACCCGGCAGGAGTGACTATCTTCCCAAGCCACCTTCTGAGCTCACTGCAACCCTGACTGGTAGGAATCACTTCTGATTGTGAGAGCATGAGACAGGCTTCCCTATCAGCCACTGCTTCCACAGCTTCCAGCCAGAGGGCCAACAGTCTCCAACAGGAAGAGTGGGAACTGATGACGAAAACACCTGTCTACTAGAAGACGGACAGGGACCAGTCCAAATAGTAAAGCTAGATGTGAACTGGTAGCAACAGCAACTTTGGGCCAATACTAATGCAGACTTGCTTGAACCTGCAGCCTAAGGATGCAAGGTGAAAAAGAACGTATAAAGGCATGGTGCACAGAGTGTATCACCCCTACAACTACGCAGCAGACAAGGCAGCACAGCTCAGGGCACAGCACTAGCAGAATGGGAGAGTCCATGAGCCTGGCATCTCCAGCAGCAAGCAAAAAAACGGAATATGAGCACGAATGGCATGTCAGTCAAAGAGGTAAGAGGTGGGGAATGGGAAGACAAAGGGATAGAGAGGATGCGGATGCTCTGAGAGCAGTGGCTTTCAATATTTTTCTGTTTGCAGACGTCCAAACACTTATGGAAATAAGTAGAAGAGCACTGTGCAGAGAAGTTACTAATAATTCTCTGGCTTTTCATAGCTGTCTTTGTCACTCTCTTGCGCTTGTCACATAAGCGCTTCACAGAGCCCCACCGGCCCATGAACCACAGGCTGAAGGCCACTGCTTTAGAAACGGGACTGTTAAAAAAACCAGCAGCTGCAAGAAAAAGAAGGAAGGAGATATAGAAGAGACACTCAGTGTCAGGAAGGAGGGACTGAATTGTGTCACTTCTGTGATCTGGATCTGCAAATTAGCAATCCCTGCATTTAAAAGCATGCACACTCCGACATTTCAAGTTTTCTTCCACTGACTGGCTCTGGTGACTAGTAATTCAATGTTGCCTAATGTATTTATAACTCTATCAGAAGCCCTGAGTGGAATTACTATGCCTCTCCAGGTAGTTATACAGTCTGCAATCCTTATTCTGTAGGTTATCACGCTACAAGAGCGGAAGCAGAACGGCTGTGAGCAAAATTTGAAAGTTTTGCACTGGCAATGATCTAGTTATGGGGAGCCTAGAATAAAAAAAAAATAATAATCCATTTTGTCTGCAATACTCATCCAGTCACAGATGCTAAAACTCCACCTAGTAACAGCACCACCAGTTGGCATTGCTGTGATGCTTTACCTGCTTTCTGTGTGGGCATGAACAGCACTAGGGAACCACAACGGACCACAGTGAGAGCATGTGCTCTCACTCAGCAGGTAAAAATACACCAACAAATGACTTACAAGATCCAGGGCTGCTGCCAAAATGGAGGCATCAGGGATAGTGCCCGGTTCACAGCAGTTCAGGAGAAACTGAAAGCGCTTCATGCCTTGGCGGATTGCTCCCAGGTTCACAACGTTCTTGGATTTTCCTCCTTCTTGGTTGGAGGTCAAGTGATCATCAAAGCTATGGCAACCTAAAGAGGCAGAGAGTACAGAGGGGATGCAGGGAGGGGTAGGGAGAAGGGAACACAGTCTCTCACCAATAAAAAAAGCGGCACAAAACCCCTGATGAGTAGAGTCTTGGTCTAAATCCCTTCCTCGCCTTGGTGCACTATCTTGAAGATAACAGAGGCATCTTTACAATATTCATGACTTCCATGAAATAGGTGTACAGCAAGCCAGATTCTGGTCTTGGTCATACTAACATCTGCCCAAACAATTCCACTGTACTCAATGTGGAAGCCCAGGATCTACCACAATATAAATGAACCACAATATGGCCCTTCCTCCCCACCTCTTTAACACAGAACATCATGCTTACTGTCCATTCTTCCTGAATAGTCTCTTATCTCACCTCTAAGTTTACCTGAAAGTGGAGCATGCATAAACCTTATTCCTCATGGATCGACTTAGTAATATATGTCTACTAGGGCAAAACAATCCGTAAAATCAACTACTGTCTTTTTTTTAGGCATACGTGTTCTGCAATTACCGTAACACACAAAGTGAGACTGGACTGAACTCCTAGGTATCATCATCACTCCAGCCTCTTCCCTTGAAGTGTCTTGCACGCTTTGGGGTGGAAAGCTCCCTAATAAGAGTTCCTTTTGAAAATGAAGCTAGCAACCCTCTCCAGGGCTTCTTTCAAGCATGATTTTAAACTCCATGTATAGAGTTCACATGATAAATCAACTAGTTCCATTGCCGATTGGAATGAACACTTCTGAATGCAGAAGATCATTACACAGTTGGTACCCAGGTCTGAGAGAGTGGCAGAAAGATACAGACGAAGTCGTTTCAAGGGCGAGGTGGTTGGTCAAAACAAAAATAGTCAGCTTCTGGATTTTTGGTCTACAATACTCTCCCTGATTACATGTGAGAGTACAAATGTTTATAGAATACTGAAGCCTAAAGCACTGAAGAAGAGAACATCGAGGGGAAAATTCAAGATCGGCTTTAAACATGGATTTGAAAGACGTCAGCTATACAGGACTTTGTGACTTCTCCTTCCTCAGGAAAGAAGAATGGCTGAAAACACAAAGTCCCTTTGAGATTGCACTCCCCAGAATTACTCGGAAAGCACTTATGTACCACAAACAATAGTCACAACAGAAAATGACAATGTAGATCTTCACTTTCCCCCTGAAGACAGAGGTATGTCAATCAAATTTCAAGAGACTTCTTTACGACATCTGTGGCTTTTCTCTCTCCAGTGAAGCTGTACGTAATTTTCCAGTAGACAAAATGTTCCTATGCTGGGAAATATTTCCTCAAAACAGAACAAACAAACAAATAAAGTAGAAAGAACAGGTAGGACACTTACATAAATGAGCAGGCACAAATACCCTTTTCTTCCAACTCCTCCTGTTTCCTTATAGCCTGTAGCATGCTATCTGAGCATTCCTGCTATGGCTGTTGTAACGCTAACTCATTTGAGGTACAAACCTATTCAGGTTTCCTATTCAGGGCCCTGTTCGGGCCGCGCCTGTATGAGATAAAGAACAGAAACTTGACTTTCCGATAGAGAAAAGCATGCCTAAGACATCTCCCTAACCCTCACTATAAAGATCTAGCAGAGGCTTTGTCCATCTGGGCTCAGTGGTGCTACCTACAGTCTATCACTACAGCCCTTTGCAGTCCCAGCCTTGCACTTCGTTGAAGCTTTGCAAGAGAATCCTTCAGAAGCAGCTGATGACTGTCCTCCACTACGCCCATCCTGGAGCAGCCTTGCTGTAGGCAGGGGAGCCCTCACTGGCTCAGTGTTACTGTCACTCAGCCTTGCAGAAAATCTCACCCAGTGAGCAGAGATCATTCCCTAACACAGGAGGACACTGGGTGGCCAAGCTCCCACCTGAATGTGAGACTGGGCCGCGAAGCAAGCACGTGCTGTGGTTCACTGTGCTGTATGCCTTGAGCACCCTGGCAACTTCTATGGTCACTCACAATGTCTTCAGTACGGGCCTGAAGGAATGCTAAGAGTCTCATGGAAACATACTGTAACTCACTTCTATATATATGCTGTGTTCTTAGTATAGGTAAAAAGATCGTTAAAATAAACATTTTTGTTATGCATAAATGTGCATATAATTCTGTGTATATATATGTATACATATGCACACATACAGATATACACATACACACACACATATGCTTACATACATATCCAGTGGTCTAGATGATATACCACAATGAAGATTACAATTCATAAATGATGTGACAAGTTATTCTACTTTTTTTTTTTTTACTGTAATGTATTTCTCCTCTCTCCATTTTCTTTTAAATTTCATCTACTATGTTAAAAAACCCAAAAACACAAGAGGAAATACCACACGGAAAAAGCATGAGCAAAGTAATGGCATAGCATCATGAATGACAAGAATGGGAAGGCAGAAATACGTTCCTAAACAATGCTTTAGGGCCAGACCTTGAGGGATCTAATAGTGTGCCCATCCACCTTCAACAGACTTTTATTCTCTTCTCCATAAGCGCATAAAACCTGCCGATCTTTATGGAAGATACCGAAGCACTGGAAATTTGAGGGCCCTCTGTAATGTTGCTGTTCTACTCTGCTATAAACTGTCCCACCCTGGCAAGGCCTCACATCAATGTCACCGCAGACAGAAGTACAGACACACACCGGCATGTACAGCTACTCTAATATTTTTGCTAATGGTATGCGGCTTTCATCGCATACCAGAGACCCTCGTGGACATGGTGATACAACTTCCTTAACTGTCACACTTTGCCTTATAAACTTTAAATATCCTCCCTTTGCTTCAGTTCGCGATGAGGCAACAGCCCAACCCTCCCCATCAACATCACCAGGCAATTTGCTCGTTTCTCGTACTAACATGCAAGGGTCTCTGTCTTTAACCTGTTGCATCACTTTTTACTGCGGTATTTCTAACACGTGCATATGTCAAAACCAAGCATGTGACACGTAGATTTCTTCTCTCACATGCATCTAAAAGGCATTTCAAGTTCTCTTCATTAATTACATAAATTCTCATGTTACTCACAGAAGGCTGAAGTATGGATAACACTTCCAAAGCTCAAAAAGCTAATACTAACGTATAATCTGAGTTTTGTATAGACGTAAGTTGCGCCACACATACTGAACAAGGCTTTTAACGCTCACAGGGTCAAGACCAAATCTGTGCTGTTAAATCAAGAATATGGGCACTCTAGGCAGAAGCAAACTCACAGTGACATAAAATCAGCATTAGCAAGATGAAAAAGAAATTATTTCCTACAAGAGAATATGAAGGACATCTCACATGAGCACTGTATAAACAGTTGTGGCAGTCTGTAAGAATCTCACTGCCCCTCAGTTGTTTGTTCCCAGTACAAGCTGGGAGAAAATATGGTGGAAGTATTTCACACCTACTTCAGCACAAAGTAGTGGATGAAGAAAACAATGCAGTTCCTTCCACGGTGGGGGTATTCACCTTCAGCTACCAAGCTACAACAAGCTGCTGGGCTGATGCATTCTCCTTCTAAAGGAACGGTAATTTTCACCTAGGAGCTAGTTGAAAACTACCACTAGTGTTTCTGCAGTGGTAGAATGATGACCAGTTTACACTGGGGAAATGCGCTCATACTTTGCTAGTATCGCTTGCCTGAACGATACCTCACACGCATTACGCTGCAGGTCTGGGACAGATGGTGCTGAAATACATACAATGCAGTGTCAAAGTTTAATGTCAGAAAATAAAAAAACATAATGCCAGAGAATGTAACACACTGTAACGCTACAGAAATAATGGTGAAAAAAAAATCTACTCCTTTTTGTGTGTTTTTGGGAGTTGGCTTGGGTTTTCTTGAAAAAAACAGTAACAGAACTTCAAAATACAAGGTTGTCTCCTTGACAACAAGGATGAGCTCTGAGCTGAGGACATGAGCATGTGAATGACTGCATGACATTTTAAAACAGAATATATCATGACCTTGTATTATTCATAAAGGCACTTTTCAAACATTGCTGATTTTGAAAATGCATTGCAGTTAAATATACTTTCGTGGAAAGGAAAAGTAGTGTTGTTATTGTTATGTTGTGTGCTAAGAAAAAGGGACAGCATCCCTAATGAATGGTATGCAGACACTAGACATGCAAACACAGAAGAAAAGAGATAATTATAACAAGGTTTGTGCAGGGTTTTCCATTTCATCAGTGCTGATCTTTGCTAAAACTGTCAAATGGTCACAAATTGGAATAAAAAAAAACACAAATAAAAAAACTGATGGAACACCCATTGTTATATTAGGCAATGAAAGATTTACACACCTAATTTTGAACTGAATAAGAGTGCTTTGAAGCAAGCATTAATTTTTCAAGTGTGTTGATCAAATTCAATTTGATTTGAAAAGCCCAAATATTGTATTTGCATAATTTATTAGGATAGTCTTCACTTTTTAAAAAAATCAACTTTACTAGAGTTTTTTTCTAAATCAAACCAAAAGAAGGAAGGAAGGGAAAGAAAACAGTTACCAAGACTAAAAAGTTGGAGAAGGTTAGAATGGTTACAAAAAATATGGAGAAAGCAGGAAAAAAGGAAAAGGGGTAAAATACAGAAAGGAAGGGATTTAAAAAAAAAAATCAAAAGAAAGAAAAAAGGAGACGAGAACCCTGATTTCTAACCATCTTTTTCTTCTGTGTGATGAAGCTTGGATGGGTGTCTTCGGCAGGTGCGCCATTTACCAAGACGCTTGAAGAAATTCTCCTCTTCGTCTCGCCCGTTGTCCAGGCCACCTCCTGGCCCCCCTCCTTCCGACAGCTTCACGGCGCTGGTAAACTTCACCTGTGCAAAGACAGAGGGCCAGGTCAGGCTGCGCTGTACCACTATCTTGTGGTCTTCCTTGCTTAGACATACAGCAGCTACAGAAGGGCTGTAGCACACTGGATCACCATAGCAACACAAGTGGGTCTGCACAGATTTACGTCCGCTGAAGCACTTCATCTTTTAAGCTTTCAGCTTAAAAGGTTGGTCTTTCACAAGAGGCTGTAAAGGCACAAAGAAGGAAGGATAAATGTGACCAACAGTTAAACCTTAAGTGTGTTGACAGAGCCTACGTTTCTCTCTCAGTGAGCCAAGGCAGACTGACCAGTACAGTGTACGTTTAACCTAGTCTTCACCGTGAGCCGCAAAAGTCCAGCATCAAATTTTCACGGCACTCTACTCTGAAGACTTCTGTAACCAAGTCTCATTGGCTGCAAGGTCCATTTTGAGTAGAAAGTTTCCTTGGACAGCTAAAACCAGACAGATCCTGTCTTTCCGAGCTCTCTGCAATCCTGCCTGACACATTTACCTTGGAACTCTGCCTGATGAAAGACAGACGGTCAACAGAGCTGATATCTAGGAGATCTTCCACCCCGTCAGCCAGGCCAGAGAGGGAGGAGCGCTTCAGCCAGTTCCCTGTTGCAGAATAAGCCACTCAGGACAATTCTGAAAATGCTTCCAAGCAGAATCTATTTATTAGCAATTGCAGCATATTTCTCCAAAGTGGCCATGCCAGAGTACGGGAAAATGGGAGGAAAGGGAAAAGAACCTTTTCATGTTCCATGCATTAACTACCATGCAAGACCAGGTCTTGGGACTTGTAAAGGATATACTCTTTGCCTATCAAATGCTACTTGGAATATTTTTCTTCTACAGAGAGGAACGATGTCTGTGAAATTAAGGTACTAGCCTACTACTTCGGAGACCCAGATTCAATATTCTATTTTTCCACAGATATTCTCTGTTACCTTTGGCAAATTGCTTACAGCTCCCTTTGCCTCAGTTCCCCATCTGTAAAATGGGGAGAGCAGCTTTTCCCAGCTTCCCTGGGGAGAACATACATTATACTTGGACAATAAGGAGCTGTGTTGCAGTATTTCTTAAGACAGATATATCTCTCTGTGTTTCTCTGCACATGCAATATGCATATAGAATAGGAAGAGACATACATTTACCTATGGGGAGTTTGAGTTTCTTTCGAAGGGAGATTCGTCGGGAACGGGAGCGGGAGCGCCTGTCTGTGGTGGTCCCAGAGTGAGCAGTAGTGCACTCGGATGTGTCCTGCTCAGATTGGCTACTGGTATCACTCGCTGCACTCTGTGACTTGAACATCTTTCGCCAGAAATCCTTGCGGCCCAGAACGGCCCCTTGGATTTGCTCATCACTGGAAGAAAAGGGATGCGGAGCGTGAACTTCATTTCAGTGAAGTTTGGATGCTCAGAGGAATGAGGCCCCCCCCTCCCACGGCCCCCTCCTGACTTCTTTATTCTTTGAGGTTGTTTCATTTTGAATTCCAAACATACTCTTCTCAGTGGCACATAATCAAGTTTGACAACATGCTCTATATTGTTCAAGGCACAAAATAACCATCTTTTCTGCCCTGAGGAGCTTGTCTACTGAACAGGTCATTCCAATTTTTAGTTCCTACACATGAAAAATACATCATCTTACTTAGGTCAAAATGACCCATATTGATAAGACTACACTGGTGCTTTCTACAAGCATGTGTACTGGAGAGCTTTTGGATATCATGATAACCATTTGTGAACCTGCTGGAGTCACAGTTCTCATTAATGTACTGGAATGGGGACAGTATATTTTGCTACTCTCTTGAGATCTCCCATGGCTGTGGCAGGGCTCAGAGCAGAACAGCTTGCGGCAATTCTGCAGAGCAGTAGAGGGATTTGTGTTATCCTTGCAGTCTCAGCAACAGTGAGACTTTGCAGGCTCAGTTAATGTGGCAGAATACATAATATAGAGCTCTGGGCCCTTGTGCAAGCAGTGTCTTCATACAGTGCGTCTCAAAGCACTTTAACAAGACAGACAGATATTCACAGGTACAGAGAAGTTAAATGACTTGTCCAAAGTTACTTTGGGACCAGTGGCCATTTATAAAAAGAATTTTCTAAAATTCTTAAAGAGTATGATTAAATTTACTTCAATATTAAATGGCAGAATTCTTTGGACAATAGAGACTTCAAACACGCAAGTCCTAACAACAGGTTGACTTCCTCATTAAGAAAACTGCTAGAGCACCTGTGCTGATAAGGGAAATGCAACAATCTTTGGAGACTACATGGCCAAGATAGGTCAGAAATGGGCTGGATCTTGGGAGGCAGTAAAGGATTAATGACCCTTAGCAACAACTTGGAAGTTGAAAATTAATAGAATCATCCCTCAGAAGTACAAAGCATGGAGAACAGCTGTGATGACATCTCTGAGGAATTAACACTCTATTCATGGCTATGGTAGAATGCAATATTGACAAATTTACTGCACTGTCACTTGAAAATCAGTGGTGGTTTCCCATCAAAATCAGGGTGGGTCCAGTTGGCAGCATTGAAAATAGGCATTACCTGGATGTTACCAGCAGCTCCTGAACACACACCCAACGCATTTTTTGTACCATCCAAAGAAATAAGTCCTTGCTGTCCAGCCCATTTGTACTAACCCCAGAAGGAAGCTGCTGGCAATAAATAACGCATGAAACAATTCAATGTTTACTTACTGTTCTGGAGTTTGCATTGGGCGGCTTGAAATATAACTACGGCATTCATCAGGGGCAGTTGATGCCTGGCCTTTGTCAATGACGATGCTTCCCGCCTCGGATCTATACAGACAATATAAACCATCAGCTAATGGGAACGGGTGGCCCATTTCATGGTCGTCACATAGCTACATGACATGGGCACCAGCACTGCTGAGCAACAAAGCAGCTTTAGAGAGGTACCCTCTCTTTAGCAACTTACTGCCTCTCTATATATCATTCACGAAAAAGGTGTCAGCTCTTACAACCAAAGCCAAGGTTTTTAGGAGTTTTTGAACATTCTTAATCCTTCTTCCCAACATTTTAATATGACAAGCCTCAAAGCACCAGAGAAAATTTATTTTTTATAAAGAAGCATGTCAGGATTAGATTTTTTTCTGGGACTTGCTTTGCATACCAGGGTTTACCTGTCAGATAAACAACGCTACGGATGTGATGCACATTAAAAGCTATGTCCTCACAGTGTTTTGGGACTGACACTATGCTTCTTACTTCTCTTAGCCTTTCCTCCTCCCAGTACTGTTCTCTTGTAGGCCTCTTGTAGGAGAAGGTTACTACTTTTTGCTGCAAATCTATTACTGTCTCAGTTCATTAAATTTTAAAGGAGACTGCTGCCACAGTACCATTCTGTACATCAGGAACTCACATATGCTATCAAGATAAAACACACAAGCCCTTGGACCTTCTATATTTGTGTTCAGTGCACGTAGTCATACAGCCATATGCAAGTCAGTCATTTGCTTTCTCCCTCCTAGAGACCCACCTTTTGCTCCCAGAAGGTTTTGGCTCTTGCTCCGTTTCCTCTGGTTTTTTTCCCGGTATTAACTTTTCAGTGCTGTCTAAGAGGGCACTGAGTGCCACTCTCCGAAAGACATTCCCATGAGCCTCCTTGATAAACTGGACCAGCTGTCGGATATCACAGTACAAGCCCTGAGTAGCAAGACATCATGAAAATGCAAGAATTCAGACAGCAGTTTGTGAAGAAGCAGTGAGAATCAATAGTTTCTAAGATACTTCAGCAGGCCGTTACTTCCTCCAGCTGTTGTCTGATATACTCTCCACATACAGGGTTTGTGTTTTCTGTCTGGGATCAAAAGCTGGAAACTCCATTTACTGCACTCAGAAGCAGCAGACAACGAGGAACTTTATTGTTATGGAACATGCTCTGCAATGGGCTAAAGCAGATGTAGAGGTATCAGAGGCTACAACAGCTGCAAGATGACGGAGCTGCAAAGATGACTTAAAGCCTGTTTTATCCGATTCGTCTAACCCATAATCTTAAAAGGCAAGAAAAAACTAAATGAAGGGGTGGAGGGGAAAGTAAAGTGAAAAAAATTGCATGTTTTGTTTCAAAACCAGTGGGTGTCCTGGGATTTTTCTTAATGATTTTAGAGCTTTACATCATGGGAAGAGAGAGGAATGACTCACTTATTCGCCAACCTACTCCTACACTCAAGGCTCTTTTTAGTTCTGAACATTCATACACATCTGTGATGTGACAAATCACCTCTATATCTGAGGGCAAAGGGTTGGAGAGAACAGTTTTACAGGACCTGATTTTTGATCTGAACTTTTCTGAAAGATCTCGGATTATTCTGAAAACTCCCAGGTAGGAACTGCACAGCCAGGTTTCAACAAAAAGCCCCCAAACAAAGAAACACTTGGATGCGTATACTGATTATGGCTCTTTTTCATGAGATGTTAAGCACAAGATTGACTTTAAAGAGTGATGCAACAACAGGAAATCCTCATATATACTCTGCGTACTATGTTCTCCATATAGACACACTAAAAGGTGCTGTACTTAAGGGCAAGTTTCACCTTGCACACTAGCTAAAATAGGGTCCAGAAAGACATACAATTTATAAGGAAAGTTTACACTTGGTGATCCTAATCTAGGTCCAACAATGGCGCATGTTTTTCTGCATCCCACCACTTAATCTCCACTGAGAAACATTCCAAAGGAGGAATATCTGTAAGAACAAGAGGACTTGGACGTAGGCAGACTACTCTGCTGGTTTAAGATGTTAGCGTGCTTTCCTTCTCCCTTTCCCTTCCCCTCACAGGCAACTGCTGTCCCTTTAGCTGGACTTTAATGCCTCTACAGTCTGCTGTAAGGATAGAGCACAAGAGTGCTTCTTGCTTGCTTTCATGAAAAATCCTCATTTCTGATAATAAAAGAGGTGGTTTGAGATTTGCTGCTAGATTCTGCACCAGTTTGGAAGAAGAGAGCTCATGTCATACATCCTACTGACTGCACTGGGGAGGCAACACATAGGCAGCAACCAGCAGCACTTTACTTTCCTCCAAATGTTGGCAAATTGAATGTTTGTCTAAACCTTGGGAAGGCCTACCAAACTGCTATTCAGCAACTCACATACTCTGCCACTGATGGGCCATGTCCTTAACCAAGTAAACCGGCTCTCACTTTGCTGAAAGTTGATTTATTCTGGCTGTGGTCTTGATCATTATGTCCTTGCTCCAGACTATGCTACTAATCCATTTGGGAAAAAAACAACACAGACACTGCTTGAACAAAGAGGAAAATGCAATTCAGAGTGCACAACTTTTATGCTGGCTAAGTCCCCAGGCTCCAAGGCAGGCATGAAAGTAAGGCATCACATTTGTATCATGTTCCAACTGTGACTGCATAGCTTGCTATGCTCATGGGATTTGGCTAAACTGAATTCTTCACTGTAAAGCCTCACTGGTGACACCCAAGTGAAAAAGTTAACATGAAATCAAGTGCTTACCAGGTTTTCCGGGCTGTGCAGCTCATGTGTAGTGGAAGCACAGCGAGTGATCAATGACTTGAACATGGCACTCACAATAATACCTTCTACGCTCTGTGCTGTAGACTTGTTGTCCACTGTGGTGAAGTTATTCCCAAATCCAGCCTTGTCTGTGAAATTCAAGTACAAGCAAGCCCCCTGGTTAGGAACCGTTTAAAAAAGATGGCTTAAAGACACATGTAAAGGGATTCAGATACATGAGACAAGGGCAAGGCCCCACCTAATATCCTATGCTCAGTTCTCGCAATCCCACCCCCCATCTGTTTGTTCACGTTCTTATTTATTCCATTCGTTCTTGCTATTTACTGCCTCATCTGAGGCACCACAGAGGGTTCTAATGCTCAATTATATCTCCATTCAGAATAAACCCTGGATTAAACAGGCCATTCCAGCTGGTGCCCGGTCATGTCACGAAGCAGAAAGCTTCCTGCCTGAGGCATAGTTGAATGAAAATATTTTCTTTGAAGAGCCATGAAAAACAGGTAGGATGAATCAAAAGAGAGGCCTTTTCAGGTGCACTGGGTGATGCAAGATCACTAGGTGAGATCTCTGGGTGGTCAAATCAGAAGAGACACAACTCCCCTGACCTGCACTGACTGAGGATATGAGCTGTATATTCTGAGGATAGCAATTCACAATTTTTTTCTTTTTTAAAGGGAAAGAAAAAGGTGTGGCTTCTTTCTGATGGTACAGTTTAGGAATATTTAAGTGAGAATTTCTGATGACAGCTATACTTACTGTCAGTGACTGGCTCCATGCAGAATCCCAGTAAAGCGTGCAGGAAATCCACCACATTATTGAGAGAATCCCTGTTCACATAATCCCTCATAGTCTGCCGGAACTGCATCTTATCCAGTTTATACAGCTTTGTGAGGCAGTTCTGAGCCTGCAAAGATATCCACCAAATCACATCACATCAAAGTACACGTTCCAGTTTTGCTAATAGGAGCAGGGTATTTTTTTACCCTTGCTTAGACAGTGCTCTGCTGTCCTGTCTAAAGTAACATCCACTACAGCACCAGAAGGTTCTGGTGCTGTAACAGAAGATGGGTTCACCTCTGAAGCAAACAAGAAGCTCATCACAAGGAGACAGTGCTGAAGGCACCAACGAGGCACCAGTACAGGTGTCACTGTTTGGAGGTGGTGGTGAAGTCACTGCCAGCCATGTCTCAAGGCCTCTCCTCCTCTTCCCCACCCTAAGGTAAAATGTCACTGAATACAAATGAAGTAGGATTGTACCAGCTCAGTCAAGGCTTATTGCCTTGGTGAAACAGGTTCTTAGTCTCAGGCATCTGATTTTTAGCCTCTGGCTCAGACCCAACCCATTTGATGCACCTGTACCCAGTGACCAATTTATATAATGCAAAACATTAGCTTTTTATTTAAAAGCTATTAATTGTCAACTTCTCATCACAGAAGTATCCATCCTTCTGGGACCCCATGCAGGCTGGAGTTAGAGAATCCGAATTATCAGCTCTATGGGAAACATGAACTCTCCTGCTACCTACAATAGGGTGCTTAACTTTCCAGTAAACTCAGACACGTGATTGTCCATGCAGTCAACACAAATGGTGCATGCAAAGCAGTTTGGCCAGACAAACGGACAGAAAATGCAGCAGACTTAGCTGTGTAGGAAAATCTCTTTCCATAAAGACCTCAATTCAATGAGTCTGATACGAACTTTGGCTCCAAGAGAGCTATTCCTTTATGCGCAGGCCTAGGTGTTTTGCTGGCTCAGCTCCAACATGACATAAAAGCCTAACTGACATTTAATGAATATGGTGTATGTTCAACCTGTGCTCCGTGGAGAACCCTTCTACTGTTGCCACTGGGACTCTCTTAACCCATCTTGTCCCACTGTGTCCAGAACTAACATAACTGCTGCAGTCTCCTCAGCACCCTCTAGCTAACAGAACGCTGTCTGATACAGAGGCAGCCAATCCATCTCTGAGCCATCTAGCCCAGATCCCAGAACCAAATTATAGCCCTGATGGCATGGCTCAGGCTAACTAAAGCCATGGAGATGCACCTGGCTCCCATCCACACCGTGGATGGGCACAGTGTAAATTCTCATTACAGTCATCAAAAACGCTCCCTGCTGCAAGCACATAAGGCAAGGAAGAGGCACGTGCTGCAGAAAGCCTTTGAAATGCTCCCATTTGGCAGGCATTGGACTGATCTCAGGGAGTCAAACTCTTCTGGATTAAATCAGATGTCTGGGCTACGTCCTGGGCACTTTCCATCACTTCCAACGTGGGCAGAACCAAAAATGTAAGGAGTCAACAGTGACCATCCACCCTGCCCTTCAACAGGGCATGAGTCTTCTACTTCCTTGCAGCACGCTAACATACCTGCAAGCACAGTGCACTCCAACTATCAGGAGCTGATGGAGCAGCCTAGCAGCAACCAGTCATAATCACTATTAGGAAAGATGAACATAACTATAACTTAGACTTCTGGATTCAAATACGCAACCCAAGATAGCTGCACCTCTTGTAAATAGAGTACTCTGTTGGGGTACCATCAGTGTGAAAAATTACTTACACCAGCTCACACAGGGAATTTGCACCCATGTACTCCTCCCTTCCCAAACAATCTATCCATTGGGGTGCTCAGAAGCACCCCTGGACTCGGGTGCGCTCTTAGCAAGCCCCAGGGGCTGGAAGGTAACGCGATAGCTGAAAATCTGCTATGGCTGGGCTGCAGCACAGTCTGTGAGCTGGGGCAAAGAGCAACACATTTACTGCCAATACAGAGAAAGCTACAGAGGGGGCAGACAGCAATCTCAGCAGCTGATGTCAAAAGTACAAGGGGGACGCTTTAATGAGCTTTAGTTCTCTTACATTCTCCCGGAATACCTGGTGTCTCAGGCGATCTCCGGAGAGCCCTCGGTGTCCTTCTCCACAACCATAGGCACAACCCAGGGACTTCACAATTTTAATCAGCATTGTGAGTGCCAGCCTATGGGTGCTGACAGATGGGCCTTCATCCTGAGAGTGACAGAGGGAAAGATGGTGTGAAACCCTGGCACAACCACTGGCATTTTGTTAGCATTTTACTTTTAACAAATTGCTGTCCATTTCTCCTCTCAGATACTCCATTACTGAGTTTTTATCCTTGAAATCTTTACTCAAATTATTTTTCAAGTTTAGGGACCAGCCCTCTCCCTTTCAGCTCCCCTCAAAAAGTTGTGCTATAAATGCAAAGCCCCCTACATGCTGCTATGAATACCATGCAGCACTTCAAAAAATTCCCCTGAAAAACAGAGAGCTGGCTTGGCTTGCTTGAGCAGAAAAACAAGCGTCTTTATAAAATGTCTTGGGTATTATGGTACTATGAATTGCAACTTTGGAGGTCAGCAACACCATCTCTTGGCCAATTCTGAAAAATTCATGATTTCTGGCCACCAAAGAAAACAAACTCTGCTCACACACTGGATTCTTTTTGCCCTATAAGCTACGAATAATAAACCAGGAAAAAAAAAAAAAATCATTGTGATTGAGGGTTTCAGGCACTTTAACAAAATATTGAAAATGTCCACGCAAGGCTCACAAACTCGGCTTTTGGCAGCTGCTTTGCTGGAGTAACAGTGCTTGAATTCTTGTGTTTCTTTGGTGGAACCCCAAGTGAGCACCAGAACAAAATAAATTAATTTCTGATTGTGGAACAAAAAAAGAAGGGAAAACAGAAGGGCAGTTACATACACATGCATACTCAATCTTAGCAGATCTTGCATTAACATTCAGGAATTGTATAAAGGGAAACAAGACAAACCTTTTCTTGTTTCTTGTCATTCTTCTCATATGGCCCTCCTCCTCCACCACCGCCATCACTTCCACCTCCACCACCTCCTTCTTCTCCTCCATCTCCAGCTCCACTTACTGGGGGAGGCCCAAATCCACAAGCTGACCCCCCAGAAGCAGCCCCTTTGAGCTGGAAGGATCCTTCACTTGGTCTCTTTTCAGGGGCCTCATTTTCTTTGTTCTCACTCTTCCTCCGAACCTTCTCTACACAGGGCACCACACCAAGCTGAAGTAAGCACTCCACAATGTTCAGTGCCACATCACAAATCCGGGAACTGATGTCATGGTTCAGGACCAAGTAAACAGCCTTCAGGACCACCTGGGAGATTCAAACATCATATTTAAAGTCAGAATTATTTTCTCTCCTAGTACTATTTGTGCCTGGAAATTCTAGTCACAGACCAGAGACTCATTATAGCAGACACAGTACAAACTCAGAATGAAGTACACACAACGCTCAACCCCAAGGGCCTACAACCTAGGTGTAAGACAAGAAACCACAGGCTGGGCAGTCAGGCAGAAAAGGAAACCATGAGATGACATCTGTGAGCCTGAGAACACTGCTTCAGTGCACCAGGAGCTGTCAAGTCATTAAGAGGAATTCAGAAAAGGTGAGGTTTTAGGTGCCATTAGAAGAAAGGTGCTATTCAGTTTTATACTGTTTTATAGGGAACTTGGTGCATGCCCCAGGAACACAGCCATTAAATAATATCGCTTAAGATTTGATGTGTGCATTCCACATGCACATGCGCTCCTTGCAAGGAGTAACAGGAGTTGCAGTATCTCAGAGGAGACTTACGATATGCACAAATGTATCTGACTGACCTTTATGTACTGCTGAGAGAAGTCATATAAAGAGGTGGAGGAAAAGCCCATCAAAACCCTGATCTCAATGGTACAGCTATATTGACAGAAGAGGGACCTGGCTTTCCTCATTCCTTGCCAATTACCGAGAGATCCAGCATGCCGTTCTTGTGGACAAAGTTGTTGGTTCCATCAATGTGATCCGTATCCTCCAAGCAACTGTAATTGATGCAGGAGTCTGTCAGGCTCCGTGGGAGGTTGGCACATGCGAGTGGCTCGTGGGGCATCTCAGGGATAGGCACCTGGTTGCAAAGCTTCCTCATGTGCTCACTGAAGAAATCGGCATAGCCGACATTGAATGAGGCCAGGGTAGTGTTGAAGGTGGCCACAGTGATGGTGGAGATCTGGGACCGCACTGCAGGGAGGAAAACGGCTACCTGTAAATTTCCATCTCTAGATTTATGAAACAGCAAACTGAGTCTGTCCTTGTTTACACGAATGGAGCAGCTCTGAATGCAGCTTGTAATGATGAAAGACAAGACAGCTTCCTAATTCCTATCATGGGTACAGGGATGAAAGCATAGATTCATTTCTTCCTTTAAGCCAGTGTAAATTAGAACAACCCCAAGCCTGCTCTGGCAGTACAGTTCCATGGCAGCTTAAGTTGATCTCAGGCAACTGGGCACGCAAGTAGATCAGGGACCTCAGCCAGCCTAAATCTAATCCAAAACAGGGAATTAGATTTTGGCTAGCTTTTCTCCCTGTATTGGTCCAGTGCCTGGTCTTTAAAACAGCACTGCCCCTGCAAGGGAAAGAGGACGGACTCTGCAACTGGATGCTGCGGTGAAGGTAGGGTAACAGCAGCACCAATTTGGAACTGCTTTCTAAATCATGCTAGTTTGAAATATTTCATCACACCAGTTGAAAAAAATGGAGCAGTGTGTTCCTAACAGTACCTGTGACAGTCTAAACCATCTCCAAAATGCAAAGCTGACTGATGAGAAAGGCAATGTGGTGTCTAAGTTCCCAGTGCTCAGAGAAGGGACCTCATGACATAGTCAAGCTTAACTTTAAATTGGTTAGCTCAGGTAGTGACAGCATTTTGGCTACACAGGCCGATTTTTGTTAAGGATTCACCACGATTTTACAACTCATGCTGAACCCCAGGCCACAATGTTAATGATTTCCCACAGTTAGTGCTTTGTAAGTAGGTTTATACACCCTGCAGTGTAGAAAGACCATATGCGTCCTACAGTGTTGATTGGACCACCTTCTGCCAGATGGTACAGTAATATGGCTAAGGAATAACAGAGAACCTCTACCTAAGGCTATTTAATGTGTTCGAACTAATAAAATAACATACATCTAATAAGAATCTTCAAGCACTGACTCAGTGATGAACTTGTTATATTATGCAAATAACAACTCGCCAGAGCGGTGACCGCATTTCCTCATAGCCTGTGCAGCCCTGTCAGCACTGAACCAGCACTATTTATTAGGAGAAACTTTCTAAAGCTGGTTACTACCTTCAACTAAGCTACAGTTTGGTCAATGATCAGGGCAGGAATTAGCTGCCTGTAATCACAGGATTACTTGCTAGCAAGTGTGATGTTTTAATGGCTTTCACTGAAATTTGCAGGGTGAAGATAACAATAAAGATGGAATTAGGAAATTCTGTTCCTGAGCTACCAAGTTTGATGATTATCCAAGGGTAGCTATTTTTTGTTTCACTAAGGTTTTGCTTAGTTTGTTTTGAAATGGGTAATAAAAATCGACATGCAAATCCTACCTAAAGCAACTTTTCCTGTGTTGTATCTTTAGTTCATTGTCACTGATAGGGCTGACTGCTGGGTGGGACTCATAGAGGCAGGGAAGGAAGACTAAAGACTTCGTTTACATCCATGGATCTTTGAGAGCTCCAAGGCTACAGCACGTATCATGTGAGTGGGTCTGTAGCCTCCTAGGTATGCTGCCTGATGGCTTGTGCAGAGACAGACTGTGCCCTGCTCTGTGGGCTGTGTGATGTCCTGTTGCCTCAGCAAGGTTTAAAGTTGCATTTGCCAGAAGTAAGGCCCAATCTCTATGACCAGGTTTTGCCAGTAGCACTACACGTGAGGAAGAAAACAAATTCACTGTGTTCAGGCAGTGCCAACAAAGTGCTCTGGTGCAGACAGCCCTGCTGACAGAAGAGAGCTTTCCCCGACTTGGCTCACGTTGTTTGATAAAGGTGGTGTTGCCCTGCCAATAGAAAGACTCTTCCTCCTGGAGCAGACTTCATGCCACCAGAGGCTCTCCCATCGTGGTCACACTGTCATTGCTATTTCTGCAGAGGACTCCAAGACAGATGGGCCCCAGAGAGATTTCATGTAAATTTAAAACACAGTCTTCTATTTGGATGCAGGGGAATTAAGAAGAAACTGTGATTCTGAGCACAATGCAGAAGCTGGGGACTGCGAAGGTGCATTAAATACCACAAGATTCCCCATGAAACCCCTAAAGTTAGCAATACCAAGTTTCTGCCCAAACTTCTGTGGTAAGGCGAAAAAACCCCAAACTCTGCCTTCTCCCTGTTGATGGCTGCCAATTTTTTTGACAAACTGCACCACATAAACATAAAAGGTTTGGAGCATCTTTCTATACAGAACAAAAAAACCTCAGGAGATGTGGGGGGAAAAAAAACAATTAGTCATATATTCATACATGGAAGCAGTAACACTTCCTCAGCTTCTTGGAGTTGATGTTTCAGTGAAACGTTTCTGGCCTGGTGTGTTGAATTTACCTTCTTTGACTGTGTTCTCTCCGTGGCTGTTTGAGTGGTCCGGCAGGTCAGAGACCAGCGTGTGATGAGAGTGGGAATGCCGAGCGCTCAGGCTCTCCATCTCCGTCGCTGTGTCAGAGCTCCCCCGTCTGGTAAACTTTCCTAGGGTGACGACAAGAAATGGATATTTACTTCAGTCATCCGAGAGGTGCTTGGAGGCGAGAGACAGTAACTCAGGTTAGAATTGAAGGATTGGCGTCAGCAAAAGTCAAGGCCTTGCAGGACCCTGTGAAGCAGAACCAAACACTACAGTGCGATATCTCACGGGGGTTCATTGACAGAAAGGCAGAATGTACAAACTCTCTGCAAGGCTCTTCCCCTCAGCAGATAAGGATTTAGCTGACGCCCACATTGTCACCCTCCAGCTTCAGGAAAATAAGACTGGTCAGCACTGAAAGACTCCCTTTGGGGTACGTTATAGGAATTTGACATCTTCTCCCCTTGTCCAAAATAAATAGATATATTAGGATGGGGAGTGCTAAAGCAAAGGATCTGTTGACCACTAGGTCTGAAATAAATGATTTTGCCAAGATATCAGAATGAAAGAACTGTAGGTTAAGCCAGAACAACTATCTGGAGCCTCTGAGATCAAAATTTAACAAACTTCTCAACCTACTGATGATATGGGAAAGGGGATTTGAATACTGTTTGCTATTCTTATACAAATCTGTGGGTGTTTGCGTATTAACCATTAACAAAACACATGTGAATCTTTAAGAATTCACTGGTAAAGCTCATTGTCCTGTGTCCCAAAGAGGGACATGTTTACAATGGAGAGCTTACCAAATGATGTCATCTAAGCTGGTGAAAATGAGAAGACTCTGGCATGGCCTTAGGCAATCATTTTGCTGCCTATCATCTCCAAGAAAGGGTGCCAGGATGAAAATCTATGACATTAGGAGCAAGTTTGTGAAACAGAAACAATGCCTAAACGCTGTTCAGTGAACCTGGAAGCTTGAAGGAGCCAATATTTAGATTTAAGCACTGTATCTTTGCAATATCAAGAGACTGTAAGCCTCACTATCTGATACAATACCCTTTTTATTTTGTATCCACTTGAGAAAGACTGTGAATGGTTTTTGCCATACTCCTAATGACCATATTGCTGCCTCTCCAGAGATTTCTCTTTAAAAGAAGAGTATGCAACCATTCCTTGGATCTATTTTAAGATGCAGTTGTGCAATGCTTGCTACTACTCAGGGAAAGTGTATTGAAGTGGTACAGACATGACTACAGGTTGCTAGAGTAGCTATTATTCCAGTAAAGACGGTAATTTTCAGAGAAAAAGTGAACTAAAGCATAAGTCATTCAAGGTCTGTTGTCAGCACGGTTGCCACTTCTACAAACAGGTGTGTAATACTGTAAACAGAGCTAAGGACATAAAGTGGCAATAGGATGGATGAAGAAATAAGCCTCTGTCGTTCTCTGAACGTTCAGGACAGGAATGACACAGAACCCGGAGCAGAGATAACAATATCTCACCTAATATGGTGGTTTGCCATCCTCCCCTCTCAATGCCACGCCGGTCCTCTCCAATTCCAGAAAAACTGCCGAAGGAGAAAGTGCTGCGAGTGGGCGAGACATCCAAATGATCCTCATGGAGGAGGAAGGGCACCCCCATCCTTCGTTGCCGCTTCTTCCCAGCATGGTGGAAAGGAATTGACCCTTTGCGCTCACGCTCCCTGTCCTCTTTGCGGCTCTTAAACTGCAGGAGGAAGAGGAGCAAATACAAGCTGTTAGAGGCTTTGACGCATGGCAAACTACCATTTGAGGGAAAAAGGTAACACAGATGTGTGGCCCAAGTCTAACCTTCCACTCTGAGCTTTTTGTATTGGCCATTTACCCTGAGAGCAACTATCTGCACTCCGGGACCATGTGAGCATTTAAAGAAACTCAGTCTTGCACTAGTCTGGGATGGATGCGCTTGTATAATTTTATGACATTCTCAGACCATGAGCTAGATTCATAGAATCCACATAACTCTGCTAAGTATCTTGGAATAGTACCTGGATTTTACCTCTTCATGAGCTAAAAACATCAGAAAAACTCACTGAATTAGCTGGAACTGCAGTGAGCACCAGCACTTAAAAAATCAGCACTGCATGAGTACCCTCCCCTCATGCAGTTTCAGCACGACAGTAATTTGTATAAAGATTTCAGTATTGTGTTTGGAATATGCATATAAAAACCTACATAACAACATACAGAGTCACTTCCAATGAAAAGAGATGTCAGTCTCACATATGGCACGAATGTATAGCCCAAGCAGACCTTCAGCTGCAACTTAGCAGGACACTGAGCTGCTGAATCATAGATAAATTAAAGCACAAATGTATTCCACTCACCTTTTTGAAGATGTTCATCCCCAGATCTGTGGAGAGATCTGGAACTGCTGGTCTACGCAAGTTGGTCAGTGAAACCTTGGAAAATGCCTCTGTGCTTAGTGATTTTTCTTCCTCATTACATTTCATTGTAAGATCCTGCAGTTCGCAAAAGAAGACAATAAGCTCAAGGAGAAATAGAGGATAATTGGCTTTAAAAAAAAAAAAAGCTACGTCCAAGAGCTGTCATAGGAGCACTGTAGAGGAAAAGGATCTTCAATTAATTACACAAAACACTATTCACACATTTAAAGAAAAACAAATGAACAAATAAACAAAAATTTAGAAACTCCCATAATTGTTGACCTTGTCTAACATTTCTGTCACCACAGAAAACAAGAACAGCACACTGCACTGCCACAGAAAGCCTCAGGCGTTGCTGTCAGCGTGGCCTAGTGGCATGTAAGACTCGCCTTCTGTTCTACTCTGATTCTGATCCCAGGTATGACTCCGGGCAGCTGATGACCTTCTTGAGGCCTTGGTTTACATTCATGAGCAATCACAATGCTTAGCCTTTTTGAAGCGTTTTAGTTACGGTCTAAGAGAATACTCTCTTAATAACATATGGCCTTAAACATGTATTTGGGAACTGAACTGCAATAAGCAGCACCGTCCCTTCAAGAGACTTGATTTGTAAATATTTTATTTACTCACTAAGAAACCTAAGACTTCTACGTCAGTTAAGCATCCTTCACTTGTCATAACAGTGCTTCAAGATCTGTCCATCATAGTTCTCACCATAGTTCATATTTGTGAAAGCCCCTATAGCTATAGCACAGAATGTCCAACGACAGTGAAAACCTTGAGACTAATTTACTGACAGTTCAGTAGAGGGCAATCTACTCCCCTTCTGCACTGAGACACACATTACAGCTGCCGACTGTACAGAAAGGCTTTGCTACAAAAGGTGGCATAAGATCAGCTCCTGGCCATCTGTTCTCATTAAAGATCTGATGCCACTTTCCACGAGATGTTTGTGCAGCTGACCTGACCAAATTCCCTCAGGATATTTTCTTCTGCCTAAATACCAGCTTGTTTCCAATGGAGATACTCCTTATCCTCACTCCCCCATCAGAAAACTTGCGCTAAGCAACTGGGTCATTTTAAAATACCTTTTTGCCTTCAATCCAGAGATAGCTATATGCTAACGATAGCTATGTATAGGAGGTTTAGATTCTGGCTAGCCTGATTGTGTATTTCAGAGCTGGTGAGCTAGTGAGCTCTCAATACACACGTATGCAGTTTTAGGCACAGGAAGGTCCAGCAGCCAGTGACAGTCTTTCCAGCTGAAGTCTTAAGCACCAGGTACCACGTTTCAGTACTGGGCTCCTGGGGACCACACATTCTTCAGAGACTTTTCAGACTAATCAAAGACCGCCCTTGAATCCCTCCTGTTAATTTTATCAACACAAGAATGAAGGAGACACATAACAGAATGATTCCTCTTCACGGCTGTTTTCAGTCACATTCAGTCAAGGTATGTTTTTAAACCATTTTGCATATATGACTAAAAATTCAGGAGAGGAGTCATCTGTAAAATCCAATAGACAGCAAATCAGGACTCAACACTAGGTGCTTTCAACAGCGAGGCCAGCAAGTATTGAATGTATCTTGCTTCTTAGCTTTTACAGCTCTCTGGCCTCTTCTGGATGGAAAACATTTTAGATTCGTTGTCTTTTCCATTAGTTATTAAACCAGTGTTTTATCAGGTGGCTTATGGTCACCAAATAGACAGAGCAAGGATCAGGGCCTAGTGTGATACAAGCCATACAAACACACAGAAAGATATGGCCCCAGTTCTGAAATCCGCTTAGGGTGGGTATCAAGCAAACAGCACTAGAAAACCAAACTACAGAATCACCTTAAATGTACAGTGTGGTATAGGACGTATTTTAACGAACCAAGCTAGCACTCCTGTTGGAGACTGATTAAAAATGTGGCTATTCTGTGCAGTAGACTATATGGTAATTATGATATGCACAAGGGGGATAAGAAAGCAAAATAGTTTTGGGGCTGCTACTCTAGATTTTGTGGTTTCTGTTTTCTATTGTCTTCCTTCTGCATGACTGTATGGCTACCAGCTCATCAGTACTTCTCTCAGCTCTCAAGATACTACACTTGAGACTCTTGGCTGTGTATTAGCATTGCAGCGAGCACTACAGCTGCATCGGTCTTACGCTTAATTTAAGCTTTGGCTCTTTGCCCCTACAATGTTAGTGCAAGACTACAGAGGTTTGTGAGCCTCTGAAGGTTTCACTTTCTACACCTGTCCTTATACTGAATTCACTGCATATAGGTGCAATGCAGGTTTCATTTATCACATGTTGCCAGGTCTGAAATATATTTAGATTAAAGAGGCTTTCTAGAGGAAGCTAGTATTGATTTTATCCACTCTCCATCCAGTACCCTGTTTCCTACGCAACAGGGAGTGATGGCATGCTGCACGGAATCTTTTTCTGCTTTGCTTTTCAGTTTACTGGGCACTACATGGAGGAGGTTTTTCATGTTCTCTCAACCCCAACTCCTTTAGCCCAAGCTTATATCTGAAATGTGATTTCAGGCACACAGAAACCAACGAGAAGTGTGAGAGTTTTGCTGAGGCTTAGGGAGATGCAGGAAATTACCCTGATAAACTGCAGAACAATAGAAAGAATGTGGATTTACCAGAAAAATCTACTGGTCCCTGATGTGATTTGCAGGCAGCTGGTTTTGTCTTTTAATCAGTTTCTGCCTGCCAGTTTAAATCTATCCCTCTGAAACACAGAGTGCCGATATGTTTGAGGAACATATTGATCAACCTGAAATGATGACATGGCATTAGGAGTTTAAGATCTAGATCAAAAAAAGCAGGCTTTAACCATATCCCTGTTTTGGTGAGCTGGTGAAGTCTCGGCATACAACCCCTTGTGTTGATAGAAAGACATGACAAATCTTAGCCCTCTGGAGGTGGCATTCTCTCCTCTGGCTTGCAGAGAGCCTTGAGTGATGAGAGTCTGAATATAAGAACAGCAGTTAAGTGCCTACAGTTGGCTGGGATGATGCAGAGCCTAGGTGCCTCTGTGCATTGCAAAGATTTCAGTCCTCAGAGTTGTAAAGAGGAGGGGCATTGGCTGAAACTTCTGCTGCATGAAAGACCGTTTCACCTCCTCCATCACAGCTGTTCTGCATAACAAATTGGAAACCTTTTTAAACAGGATTCCAATTTGATGAAGTACAGTAAAAATACCCAGGACTGACACAGAGGTTACCAAAAGCAATCAAACCTGGCCCTAGAGGGAAGAACGCCCTGGACAGAGTCCTCACATTAACAGCTACAAAGTACCCAGTGGAACTGCCAAATGGATTTAACAGAAAAATGTTAGTGAAGAGCAATTGAGCAAAAGAATCTTCTGCAAGAGAAGCAGCCTGGAAAAGCAAGAAATAGCCAAGTGTGTGAAAGGAGAGAAGTGTTTCACTGCATAGAGAAGAACCAGCACACTATTATTGCCAACAGTGCCTATAGAGACATACCCAAGCACGCTGCCACTGTGCTGAGAACCACGGACTGCACTCCTTGTTACGCTAGTAGCTAAACTTGTTTATGTGCAAAATAACCAGGTTGTTATGAGCAAAGGCAAAGGGACAGTATATGCATGGAAACAATGGACCGCATCAACAGCAATATCTTCCAATTGTCCCTCCAGGAGATGATATTAAAGAGGATTTTCTGTACATGCACAGCAACCCTGTAAAATCCTCATGCAAAGGTAGATTAAGACTGAACAGTAATTCGTTATCACCTGGCCTTTATGGAGATATGTTAAGCTTTTAGAGGGATGAAACAGGCAACGTTTTATAGAAATGACACTAAAGCATAACACAGTTTAAACAATACTGCTGCTGCTGAGCCCTTAAAACCACAAGTAACCATAACCACCAGCCCTCATAAAAATCATAAGAATGGCTATAAAATCCTAAGATTTAAGAAGCACAGTACTAATATTTACATTGTTTATGTCTGTCTTCTGCCTTATCAGCACCTGGGCTGTACAGGAGAAAAGATATTTCACCCTTCTCCCTCATAAAATGACATGTCAAAGACGGCCAGAGCTCTACAATACCGAAAGCAAGGATTTTAGGAAAAAAAAACAACAAAAATTCTGAGAGTTCTGACTCAAAAAAGACATTTGACGGCAACGTTAACAAAAGATAGAGCCTTTTACTTGAGGTGTGTCATAAAATTGGACTGCAAAAACAGAATCTGTATTAAATTTTGTTAGGCAGTTCCATCAACTTAGTAAATCCGAATTTGCTGTTAAAAGCCCATGACAGAAAATGAGTGCAAGACCTAAAAGCAACACAAATCAAGGAGATTAACTGAAATGCAGCAGCATCCCCTTTTTATTCCCAGAACAGTGAGCTACCTAAAATAAAAAACATTTAAGCGCTAACACAAAGATCTTTACTGCACCAAGAGCAGGAGTCTGGGGCTCCTTTTCCAGCAAAACGGGGAAAATCTTGACATCTATGAGGACAGTTTGTCTACTGAGGTTTTGTTGGCAAACACAAAGGTAAAAGTTACACAATAAGAATTACAGCACCAGAAGAGGTAACAACATGGAGGGCTTTTGCTCGCTGCCACTGTTGCCAAAGTCTACTCCAATATTTTAACCCGACTGTTTGCCTGGAACGTGTGGTGCTCTACCAAGTGCAATTCCTTTTCTCTCTTTTGAGGGGTTACACCAAAGAAACTCAGGGAGTCCTGGGCATTACACCGTAACGCAAAAGCAGTCTGATTTCTTCTGACAACTACACTAGTATATTCTCACATTAAAAAATAATGTTATCACAGTTCACGCTAGATTAATTATCCCAAATCAACCCTCAAGCTTCCAGCAGTCACCAGCTCTGACTCTCTGCACCAGACTCTGCCTCTAAAACCCTCATTGTTCTCAGGGTCTCTTTCTGAATGGATGCATGTATTTGACCTCCGGGCAGTTTAACCAACTCCAAAGCTGTGCTTTTCACTGGCTGTCCAGCCGTCGCTTCCCAGCATCACCATAACGCTTGCTATTTTCTTACTGATGGCAACTGCTTACCTGAGTTTTGTGGGTATTCACCAGAGAGGGTGCAGCAGCCACCATGGAGCTGCTGCGAGGTCTTGGTAAAGGGGTGATCTCTGGCTCAGGTGGTTTCTCCGGCTTTTCCTGCAGCATATGCCTCAGCCTCTGCAGGTAGTACATTAGTGACCACTGTGTGCCCTCCTCGGACCAATGTGGCTGCAGGAGGCAGCGCAGCACTGCCACATCAAAGTATGTGGCATAGCGAGACTTCTGGCATGGTGGGATCACCAAGGACACCCTGTTCCAAAAAAGCAGGAGTAGAAATGTTGTCAGGCTCCTTAATCCTTCTTAGATACTCATCTCTCTGAATAAAGAGCCATTCGACAATGATGTGTCAAGTTTGTACGTTCAGCTGTTCTTAAGGGGTCACTCTTGATACCACAAAGTTTTCTTTGATAGCTGGAAACCAGTTCTGTCCTAGCATACATGCTGGTCCACCCCAAAAGACCCAAGAGCTCTACTAAGAGGTCTAAAATGTAGCCACTCATCAAGCGCTGTAAGCCATTCTCATTCTCCTGCCACCTGCAGAAATCACCAGGATGTGCACACAGCTGTGCCTGCTTGGGCCTGCAGGGACACGTGCACTGACCCTTTGGGACTAAGGCCCTGATTGAGAAAAGCATTACTGAAGACACGCAAGTGGATATTTAGCTTTCAGCTCCCTAAAGGACTCAAGTACATGCTCTGGTAGGTGTTTTCTTGGATAGGGTTGCTTTCTTATACTGTGGTCTGAAGATAAGACTCCAGCACCTGCTCTAACTGAATAATTTGTTCAGCTGGAATCAGACAACCCTTGAGCATCTGCTGTTCAGATACCAGTAGTATGTATTTAGGAATCATTTACATTTGTACGCATCAGGCCTTAATTAAGAAGGAGCAGGCAGAGCAGCTACGTTAGTTAACTCTTTAAGCCAACTAAATTGATTCTTATACAAGTAAAAGTTACTGTTATGGACAGTCTTTGCTGAGCTGTGATAGAGAAAAGGACCATTTTTAGCCTTCATTATGGTTTTCCTGCCTTTCAGGTGATGTCATTTCCTGATGGGTTTTACTATGGAATTTCCTAAGTATTGTAGAACTCAGTGCATGCAAAAGCAAGATGTCTGTAGTAAGCCTCAGAAATACAACTACAGAGATTACAGATTTCAAAGGGATCATGCCTGTTTTCAGAGACAATCTTATTGCAATAAAATGCCCCAATTTTTATTTTTTTTTTTTTTTTTTTTTTTTTTTACACCACTTCTCTCCCAGCCGAGTACAACTGCTCTGATCTACCCTCCATACATTCACTAGCTGTTAGGAGAAAACCTGTCAGAAAAGAAGCAGTGAAGGGAATGAGAATCACATGGCAAAAGAAGGTGTGAAATTCTGGGGGTGGGGCAGGAACTCTGGAGATCTATTTTTTTTGCCTGCGGAAGTACACAATTTGAATGTTTCCACTCAGTGTCTTAGAAACACACCTCCGTGAACTGAGTACTTCTGTGATTTTTGGATGCTATAAAAATCAACAGCACTTCCACGAGTTGTATTCTCAGGCATTTGGGAATCACCAAACAACAAATATTTGTTGTCACCAAATATCAAATTATTTTTTTTTTAAAAAACATTTATATTACCAATTCTGCCAAACAACATGCAAACAGCGTTGGTGGGACACCCCCATCTCCAGCCAGCTCCCACCACATTCTGAACAGAGGCGTTCAAAGCCACAGTCCAGCAAAGCATCAGGCACCAAGCGGCAATACTGGCCAGTGGAACCCCTGGGTGCTTAAAGTGCTTTGCTGGATGGCTGCCCAGTGCCGCAAAGCTGCCCTGTGCACCCAACGCAGATGCAGGACTGGCGAAGGAGAAAGCAGCGTGCCCCGTGTTACACGCTGGGCAAGGGGGCAGGTGGCAAGGCTGGGCTTGGAGCAGCACCTGCATCTCCGGCTCGGACCCGAGGAGCTGGTTTGCTGCCAGCCCCACAGGCCAGCGATGAGGGCACTTGACGACTGCAGACCAGCCCCTGTGTGTCAGCATATGTCACTGTACGCAACCTATAGATTCAACGCTTCTCCCCTAGTGCTGTATTCAAGGTAAAAATGCTAGAAGTTTGATGACTTTAAAAGAAGCTGTTTTAAAAAACTGAAAAACTGAATTAGGAAGGAGAAAATAATGACAAATGGAAAGAGGCCATAAAGTTTTCCCCATAAACCTGATGCGAAGGCTGCTTTTGTCACAGCCGAGATTGTGTCACACAGATGCAGCCTGTAAAACACCGTAAGGACAGCTGGGATACTCAAAGCATCCCAGCAATGGAAATAAAGCCCATCACCTCAATAGCAATTGTAGCGGATGGCGCATTGCTCCCTGGTCACTTTGCAGGACTCAGGTGCCTAAACAGTCTGCCTTGCTCCCCCGTATGCGGCACAGGCAAACCCCAGGCACAACACAGCCTGGAGCAAGGCATATTCTCCTTATGAAATATTTGTCATTAAAGTCCTTCCTGCTAAGTCTTTCCCAGGCAGTGTGTTCAAGACAGCAGCTGGATAAAGGGCTGTGGCTTTATTTGCTTCAGTGTAAAACTGTAAATGGAGAATTTCACTGAGTGGAGCAGGGATAATTAGCCAGGATCAGAGGAACGAGCCGCTTGCTCAAGAAGTGCCTGAAGAACCAGAAATTAAACTCAGTGCTTCATTTAGAAGGAAACCTAGTGTTGGTGCAATCAGCTCTGGGTCGCCTGTCACTGCAGGGAGCGGAAAGGCAGCCATCCCCCAAGGCCTGCCCAAGGACAAAGGCGCACTGCGGCTGTCGGGAGCAGAGTAAACAACGTTTGTTCCCCAGTTGTCTGTTGCTCAGCAACCAAAGCTCCCTGTACAGCTTTAACTGATCAATGAGTCCTGCAAATGAGGAGACATAATGATGCTCTCTTCAAAGCCTGTCTGAAGCTTCATCCCCATAGCAACCACCAGACCCAGCTTGACAAATTGATCACCTGATGCTGTCTTCTTAAAAGGCTGCTTATTTTTTATAGCTGTGCACTCTCTGAGCAGTAGTGTTCACAGGCAGAAAGGCAGTTCTGTCCCCAACTTTGTTTTTACTGTCTCACATTAATACAAATTAAATAAAGACCCAGAACTGACAGCAGGCTTGATACAAAATCCTGAGGGAAGCCTCCTGATGGGATCAGAACCCTAGAGAACAGTTTTGCCCTCTCCACCAGTGAAAGGGTGCATCAAACCCCTTTTTGAGAAAGCAGAGCCATTCCTAGATTATATCCAGAGACCCACTCCATCCCACATTTCTTCTGTTTCTGTAATGAAGCAATTTCTTAGAACACTGCAGTGTTTTGGATATGACATTTCCCAAAAGAGATAAGCAACAGGACCAAAATTTTCAGGAGGAGTTTAAGTGACGCTCCTAAGTCCATAGAGACCTAAAAATATAGCCAGGCTTCCCTCCCTCTCCACCCCCTGAAAACACTCAGCAGCTTCATTTACTTTACGGCATTACCGAAAGAAGAAGAAAATTTGGTAAGAAGGAAGCCAGAAAAGATACCAGCTGCCTGAAGACAGTTGAACCTGCATGTTATTTGTTAGTGTCTTTAATTATAAGCAATCAACATATTAGAAAAGACCAAAGAAACTGTCCCAACAGGCCAGCTAGAGATTTCTCTAATGAAGTTGGCATTGAATACCAAATATCACCACCTTGTTCATCACCCAGAACTGAGATTTGTTGAATTAAGAGTTTGAGATAAATATCCAGCACCCTTGGCATGTACAGACAACTGCAGATTCAAGAGAAAGGACTTCTGTGACTTCCACCATTGAGTGACACCAGTCTAACTTTCTGATGAAGGGATTTGTACCTGGGATGTGTGGTACCTCTCTCCTGAGAGGTTTGGGAGGATACACTTCCATCCAAGGAATTTCCACGGTGACATGCTGAAACAGTGGCCTTTGGAGGTACAGAATCTGGCTGGGTTGTCTCACAGACCACCTGCAGTCCCTTGGGATAGTTTTAATAAAAGGAAATACGTATATGAACATATTTGTCTCTCCCATATTACTTTCCTTACTGCAATTTGTGCTTAGACATGACTATTACTTATACCATAATACCATGGTAATACCATGGAGAAACTGATCAAGCCTGGGGCTTCTTAGTACTAGGCATTGTACAGGCAAAGGGTAAGACAGGGCTCTTGCCCAAGAAAATACATAAGATCAGAATTCCATCCTATAAAATAGGATAAGGCCAAGGAGATGCTGGCAACTATACTCAACACACTTTGGTTCCACTGCAGACAAGGTTGGGAGCCTTCGGAAGAACGTGAAGAACTGTAATTTCTAGAGATGCAATACTTTAGGGTGGTAACTGCAGTGCTGTTTCAATAATAATTTCCCCCCTCCGTCAGCTCGTTATTCAACTTGTCTAGCCTTAGCATAGAATTTACCTCGGTATGTCCAGTGTCCAGATTAGGGGATTCACAAGTCACGCCCTGGTTGTTGGTGGGAGAACTTCTCTTAGCTGAGAAAAGAAGTCAAAGGAGGACATTTCGGGAATCACCTCTAATACTAAAATGTACCACTGAAAGGATAAACCAGAAAATAAAAACAAACCCAAAGCAGCATCTCTTTGCCGCAGACTTCCTAGGCATTAGCCACAGCCATAAAAAGAAAAAGAAAGAACTGTTTTAAATTTTGGACAATTCTTTCAATTATGCTATCAACCACATTGTCTACTGAAAATCTCTATTTCTTTAAAACTAAATTTGAATATAAATTTCATCCTAAATCCATTTGGCATCAAATTGTGTTTTCCTGTGTGTACTAGTGACTTTTATTTTGGAGCTCTTCCTCCTCCTATTTTCACATATATTCAGCTCCTTTTCTAGGTTGCATCTCTCAGAATATGTTATGATTTCCAATTTGACAAATGCCTTCATCACAGGAAACACACGAATGTCATACAGAGAGTTTGATCAGCAATACTGTAGAAGAACTGGGGCACCACAAAGACTAGGATAACAATTCTTGAAATCCTGTCACATTGCAAGCTATTCGGATGTGACTTAGTATCAGACTGACTCCAAACAAAACATTGCAAAGATTCTTCAGTAGGATTTTTTTTAATTTGCTGTTTGAAGGAAAATTAACCTTTTTGTCCCAATTTGAGACAACAATGCTAAGATAGCAGAATCTTCCTTGATACAGAGAACATCATTCCAATTCCTATTTCCATTCTGCTGAAAATGTTTTCAAAACAGAGTATTTTCATTTCAGACTTTACTGCTGAAGTTATTCTTTAGAGATTTTCTAACCACACTCCAGACCTATGGAAAAAATTCCAACAGTCAAAGAAAACTTAGGACTAATTCCTTTTGTTAGTTCCAGGGCTGAAATCCTATTTTTTAATTCCAGAAGTTGAAGCAGCGGAGGAAGAGCTAAATGTCAAATATGGTTTTAAATCATTTGAAAGACTTGAATCTTTTCGATTCTGGACTGTCCCAGAGGCCTACAAACCCTTCAGAACAAAATATGACATCCAAAATGACTTGTCATCAGAAAAATCTGATTTAGCAAACTACATTTTCACTACTGTGAAAATCAGAGTTCCATGCTTTTGAGAATGAGCAAGCAATGCTGCAGCGGTATACCCAGCACACTTTAAATTCACTACCTTGTAGGAATTATGCAAAACTATTGTCTAAAGCATAAAATTAAAAAAGGTTTTTTAGAACTAGGCCAGACACAAAGGCTTGGGAGCCTAAGCACCCAACTCCAGTTTCATTATGGCTGAAGTACGAAGGAGGAGCAACCCCTTCCTGTATGCAAAAGTGAATTCACAACCTAAGCCTTCTTCGGAGCCTCTTGAAACTATTTTGTTTCATTTCATAGCTTGGTGAAGTTCAAATTTTAGATAGGAGGAGAATCTTCACTGCTAACTGTGTGCTCTTTGTTGTTAATTTCTGTCCAGTGGCAGTTTGGGGGAAAGCCTTCCCCACCTGTGTCAGGCTGCTGCAAGATGCTGCCTTTGCCCTTCTTAGCAACTGAGGAAGATATGGTGAAACAGAGATACAAGGTTGACAGGAAATAACTCTACTGAAGAGTTTCTCATTTCCTATTTGTGCTTTCTCTCTCATCTCCTATTAAATTATTATGCAAAGGTCAGTTGACTCTGAGGGGAAACAACCTTAAACTACTCTCAAAGATTTGACTGTTTCCTGCAGGCTTAACATATTCCTTCAAATACAACAGCTACAGAACATAAGGCAGCATCAGGCAAACAAAGGGAAGGTTTCCCAGCTCGCAGGAGCTACATTACCACAGCAAAATCACAGACCTGTAACGATGTTCCGGATCGGTTTTACAAGGGCGTTGAAGGCAGAAACTTCAGGCTGCCTGTGTTCCCACATAGGCTGCCAAATAACAAGGCCACTAGCCAAGCGAAATGTCAGGTCAGACTCCTAGAAAGACAAACAGACGTTGTATCACACAAGCTCACACATAAGAATGTTGTTTCCAGTCTAAAAGGATTGTGATTTCTTTTATGCACAGATCTTACAAGAAATAAGTGATACCACACGCAGTTCTGTTGTCAGTTTATGCTAACTCAAAACTACTCAGCAGATATTAAACTACTACACTGACACTACTCAGCAGATATTAATACATTTGAAGTGTTGCTATTAAAAAAAATAATAAGGAAATCTCAATATAATGTTACAAAATAAGCTTGGTTTTAATTACTATTTTTACTAAGGAGCACCTCGCAAGGCTTTTGGAAGTGGTAGCAGTAACATGCGTTGCATTTTTACTTTGCACTGCCAGCTTTTGGTGATATGCCAACAATTGTATCTACGGTTCTTGTTACAGGATTACACGCATCCCCCTTACCCCCTCAAAAGCCTCATTTAAAAACACATTGCTAAATTCACAAATCCTCTCAGAAGTCAGGAATACCATTTAGTTCTGCCTGTGCAAACATGTATCATCTTCCTTGAGCACATGCATCACTTCGGTTATCTGATTAGATAGTATTCTCCCCGAGACCTCTACCTCTGTGAAACCCAGAGGGGACGATGCTGACTTAGTGAGCCAGTTACATGCCTCAGTTACCTCACCCTTTTTGAGCTTTGCTTTGATGACAGAAACATGCATGTTTTCACGGGCTTTTCAATGTTCATCACTACAGTATCTCAGAAATATCAGAGATTTTCAAGGTAAACCTGGGATATTGTTATTAACCTCATCTTGTAAATGGGAAACTACATCCCAGAAAGATTAATATAAAAAAAATTGGAAACCTAATCTCTAATAGTCATGGTCTACCTCCAGTTTCATTTAACATATTCAAAGGGCAGCCCACATTTGTGTGCATAGCATTGGGAAGAATTCAGCATCTCTTCCTGTCATGTCTCAGTAGCTTACACAGAAAATGTGGAACTAGTAAACAAGCATGAAAAATCTGGGCTAAATAAATTGAACAACACTGCACAGGAACTCAGCAGCAGAAGCAGGGTAAGAATCTAGCTCTCCAGACCTGCTCTCACCTGCCTAACCTAAAGATTATCCTTTATCTCCTGTACTTTCTTATCTTCTTCAACTGTTGCAGCATACAAAGCTGGATTGGAACAGATAACAGTCTCCCATCACTTTATGACTTTATAGACCTTTTCCAAGCACCTACTCTCCAGAACCAGTTTCTTGTCTGATGCCTAGCTGGAAACGTAAAGGCTAAACGGCAGCCCTCCAGAGCGACTGAAGACAAGAGGCAGGAGTCAGAGCATGCAGAAAATGTCTCCTTGTCACACCACTCTGCAAAGCCGATGCACTCAACATAAAACCGAAAGAGGGATCCTGGCAGACAGGAAGCCTGCGGCCTGCTTCCAACTTCAGAACAATGGCCTTTGCCGCTGCCATGCTTATACCACTATCACACATTCCTAGTAATTAGCATCTCAATGATTAGTAATGACATCAACAAATCCCAGTGGCAGCCCTACAGTGGAATCGCTGAAAAGCTAGCAAGGCCCTTCTGAGCAGTGGTTGAGAATCACTGGAGCAAGCTAAAGCTCGCAATCCTTTCTGCAGGTTCCAGAGTCCCAACGACTTCACAAGGGCCACAGATCTTTGACATGCCCGGGAGCTGAAAATGGCTTACTTCAGATTTATTTGTCTTTGTGTCTGCCTGATGCTGTGGTGATTGTTCCTGTCACTGGAAGTATTTCTTCCTAATGGCAGTGGTATTCTGCCAGCTTGTTAAAACATTTCCAGTGGTCACCTACTGTGCACTGTAGGTTGAATTAATTAAAAATCACAAAGGCAGAATCATTCTTTTCCTGCTCAAAGGTGTCTCCACATAAGTACCCCACCAGTGCTCCACTTACTTTAATCCTGTGGACGAGGGGAGCAAAGAGGAACACAAAGAGCTCCACTGTGGCCATGGAATTCTGAAAGAACTTCCTTCTGTTATTCTCCTCCTCATCATTCGTGGTGCTGGGCCGGGGATGTCCTGGTGATCCCTGGTTTTCAGCCTGGTGGATAAAGGCGCTACTGCTCCCTCCCCAGCTTGAGCCTCTGTCTCCTCCAAATCGGTCATTGCTGCAGTCCTGAGGGGCCTCCAGCAGCATCCAGTGAAGAGTGTGAAGAAGCTTTGTTTCAGCTACTCCAAGCTTATCCTGATGTCCTGGATGGAGAAATACATCATAATATCTCACAGGGTTTCCATTAACGGTGCTGTTGAGACTTTCAGAGCTGCACAGAGAATTGGGCATCCAACTTCCCGATAAGCATTTGAAAATTAAAATTCTACCATTAAAAGTGTCAGCATTCTGTTTCATTGTGTTTGAAACCTCCTAATTCACAAGTCTCCAGTTACTTCACAGCATTTGCAGTTCAGTCCCTGAAATGTCAGTTGGAGGGCAATGGAATGCGTGGACACAGAATGCTCCTAAAAGATGCCAGCTTGACAGCCTTGTCTGTTTGACTGTATCGAATAAGACAAAATGCAAGTGAGCACTGCGAGGTGCTCGAGCTGTGTCCTGTTAATGTCCCCTACAGGCATGCCTCGTGAAGCAAAATCCTGTTGAAATCACTGCTGAAATCAGTGAAAGACTAGTAAAGTAAGTTCAATTTGGACCTTGAATGTTTGTTAGAATAGAATCATAGAATAGTTTGGGTTGGAAGGGACCTAATAGATCATCTAGTCGCACCTCCCCTGCAATGAGTAGGGACATCTTCAACTAGATCAGATTGCTCAGAGCCCTGTCCAACCTGTTTCCAGGGATAGGGGATCTGCCAGCTCTCTGGGCAACCTATTCCAGTGTTCCACCACCCTCATTGTAAAAAATTTCCTCCTTATATCTAGTCTAAATCTACCCTCTTTCATTTTAAAACCAGGCCCTGCAAAAAGTTTGTCCTCATCTTTTTTATTAGCCCCCGTTAAGTACTTAAAGGCCACAATAAGGTCTTCCTGGAGCCTTCTCCAGGCTGAACAACCCCAAGTCTCTCGGCCTGTCCTCATAGGAGAGGTGTTCCAGCCCTCTGATCATTTTTGTAGCCCTCCTCTGCACTCACTCCAACAGATCCACGTCCTTCCTGTGCTGAGGCCTCCAGAGCTGGACGCAGTACGCCAGGTGGGGTCTCACCAGAGCAGAGCAGAGGTGCAGAATCGTCTC
>VYZM01004940.1:202715-231689 GCA_013398915.1 Dromas ardeola
AAGGGGCGGGGCCACGGCACGCGGCTGCGACGGGTCCCCGGCAGCGCCGGGCGCGGGCTGGGCCCGCGGGGCTCCTCGGCAGCAGCTGGGGCGCGGACAGCGGAGAGCAGCACAAGCGGTTAGATGACGAGCGATTTTATTTTGCAAAACAATCACTATACAGCAACAAATACAACTGCAAACCGGATTGAAAAACATGAACTACCTACCACCAGCCATTCAAGAAATGCCTTTTATGGTAACAGGCTCTAGAATTATCAGAAAAAAACACAGGTTTGTAACAGCAGACTGTATTCCTTGACATCCCAGCATACAGCATGTTTATTTGTTGGCTTTTTCTCTTTGCTAAAGTTGAAGTGGCTTTTACACGCGTGACTTTCCCAAGTGTGAAACTGATTTACCTTCCTGCAGTGGGAATTGCTGGAGTCGCAGAGGGAGTTGCTGTAGCGATCTGACTAAGCGAGCGAACTCCACACGCACCTAGGCTAGAACTCTACCCGTGCCGGTTTCCATAGCAAACATGATCTACTCTCCAAGGCATTTGCCTTTGAAGGACGTTTGTACTTCGGTTTCAAACAGTATTTGGTCCAGCATGGAAAAAACTGCTCACAGGTGGTGGTCCACACCGGCTGCCCTTCGACTCCCTTTGGGTGGCGTATACAGATCTGTAAGCAGTCACGATGAGGTTACTACTGTACCTTAGCAGAGCACTGAATGGCTAATACCATTTACTGCTGTACAGCAAAAACATACATAGCCCTTGTGGGCCCACAATTTCCCTCATCAGTATTAGTTTTTCCTTTACTGTTGCTGGACAGAGGTTTGCTCAACTTTTGATTTCTTTCTGCTTGTGGTTACATAGAAACAGAAGTCTGCAGATGGGACAGAAGTACTTTTTCTTTTGTCTCTGCAACTTGATGGATTATTAGTTTGGGGCTCTCCCCTAGCTATCCAAACAAGGCTTCATTGTTCCTTTTGTCTGGATTATCTCTGCTTTGTTACAGAGTTGGGTCTCGGGCACCCAACATACCTGCTGGCTCAACATGCCTGTGGAAAAGAAACACAACGGGTGCGGTTTCTAGGAAGCTGGCTCCATCTTCCTTAGTGGGCATTACATATTTACAAAACAGCTGTTTTTAAAACCAACACTCTTCTCAAGAAGTTAAGATTAATATGAGCTTTTTCAGTGAACATCTAGAGTCATGTAACATAACTTGGTTTTGTTTTTTAATATTTTTATTTAACAGCACGAAACTCTTGATTTCTTTTCATCTAACTCCACAGCGTTCTAGGATTCTTTCTATGGAAGGATGGTTACGATGACAAAGGTCTTTGCTTGAATCAAGACAAGAAAGCTCATTTTAATGCATGAAATAAATGGCTTGGTGTGTTACACCGCTCTAACTTTGGACTCATAGGTGGATTAACTAAGCTTCATTTTCTCGAGTATGTCAATTTTAAAAGCAGAATAAAAAAAAACCTTGAGTCTCAGGTTAACGCTGTTCTCACTAGGTGCTTCTCAGCTTCAGAGAAGCCGAGGTTCAGCAGTACCACAGACTCTCTCCCACATTGGCAAAAGGCATAAAAAAACCCCCGCTGCAAGGCTAATTCATATTAATTGATAGTATGATCAGAGCAATGTGATATAAATACTGTTTTGTTGGTTTTTCTTTGTGTCTGTTTTTTTTCTGGAAAAATGGGAAGAGGCTTTTAATGCACCTCACTTGACACCATTTCCATGTGAATTCTTAGGATTACTCTAAGCAAAAGTATAACGCATACAAGGCAGAAATCAGAATCCTCCAGATGCACTTAGCATGGTCCTAAACTCACTGTCCTTTGTAGGAAACAACTGACTTACAAACAGTATTAGGTACTTTATAGCATGAAAAAGCTTTTTGCAGAGCTGAAATGTCATGTGTGGGGCTGTTAGGAGTTCGTTTTCAGTAACATTTTTAGAGAAGTAACCATTTTGTTTTGTCTTTGTACTGCTGTGACAGCTTAGCCAAAATCCCCCTTTGGTCCACTGAATATTTACTGCCTTGTAACTGTGCACTTACTACCTGAATTTAATGATGGGGAATCCTGTGCTATTAATTATTAGAATACTTCTCCACAGACATAAAAATCTTCTCTGTGAGTCTTTTCAGATCAAACCCCAACACACACACACACGCGCGCATACAAGTTAGGAAGGAAAAAGAACAGATCAAAGGCTTCCAACACACAATGTCAACCTAATACACGTATCAAGCATAGCTCAACTGACAGTGCAAAGTTTAGTTAAGAGATTTCAAAAGGAAAAGATCAAGCAATCTGCAAGAATGTAAACTGGTCATTTAATAACATCTACTGTACATATAGTATCAGCAGATTATTATCCGCTGATGAGTAATACTACCATATAACCTTCAGTGTTCTCTTAGTGTCCATAAGACAGTGTGGAGTTCTCACAGGTAACTCCGCTAGATCGGTGGTTTGATATATCTCTGCCCCTTATCTTTTATGCACACTTTTTCTTATACTTTTTATAGTCAATATAATCCCACTTTGGTCAGATTTTAAGATGCCCTATTTATTGATGAATCGCTATGGCAACCCAGTCTAGGGAGCTCATTTTATTTATTCAGGTACTACATTTGCAGGCATCTCTGTTACGTTTATCACTGTTACGTGAGTGCCTGAGTGTATACATAAGACATCACTGAAGGAGTGGAAACAACAAATTAATCCTTTTTTCTGTGTTTCAACTTTAGCAAAAGAAAAAAATAAATAACTCTAACATTCACTGTTACTACAGGAGATAAAAAAAAAAAAAAAAAGAAAAAGAAAGAAAAAAAGCCAGAACCGAACTATTGCGGATTTTAAAAAAAATCCAGAACCCAAACTCAGCCATCTTTGCAGACCCTTTTACAAACATCTGGACCCCACAAAAATCATACCTTTGTGAAGAAAGGGAGGGAAGGGAAGAGTGAAGGAATCCTTTTTCTAGCATCACAGAAGAGACTTGCATCTGGCACTAAAACAGGGTCACGGCTTTTAGTTGTTACAGAAAGCAACTTCATGCTAAAATTTTCATCTTTTTAAAATGTATTCTTATGAATAGGGGAAAAAAAACAACCCTGCTAACATCTACTTTTACATACCTAAAATTGCAACACCAAAGGGTGCAAGAGACACAGATACTGTGAATAAAGAAGTAGAATATTCAAGTATATGAGGAGGGCGTATCACAAATGGCCACAGAGAAATATATATATCTATAATACTGTATCAAACAGATGGAAAGGATGTAAAACCGGTGGTGCAGACACAAATCTAGCCGCTTAACCAACTTCCTAATCAGACACAAGTCCATTGGGGTAGAAGTGCTTGCTTTCAACAGCTTTTTTACGTCACTTCCCCAAGCATGGTTCAAATGTTTTCAACTACTATTTTTAGTTATTAGTTAAATAATTTATTGGCTTTTCAGCTATACACTGACAGAATTAACCAGGTCCAAAAAATGTTAATAACTTAATTCAACTTTTGTTCTACTCATTTATACAAAATAACACATTATTTTTAATTAAACTTGAATTTCTCTATATGCCCTTCCTTCTGGTAAGCAGACTGTTAATTTAACCTGTAATAACTTACAATGGGCAACTTTTCTTTTTTTATTTCCCCATCTATCAACAGAACTGTGAAATGAGCAACTCGGGATATTAACAAGGCTCTTCAGAAAGAGGTGGATGGCCTTCAGGCACATGAAAGGTAAAGATGCATTTTATCATAGTACGGTACTCCATGCAAGACAGAGCAGAGCAACAATAATTGTCCAATGTAACATACTGCAGTTGTATACCCATATAAAGCCAGTGTCTTCCTGTTGTAAATGGAAATCAGGCCAATTTCTGCATTTATTTAAATTTTTTTTTTGTTGTTTTTTTTAACTGTATGGTAACTACAAGTCTTGGGATGTGACTTAGTTTTAGACATGGTAAAGAATGAATGTAACACCTGCTCTGAGCCCATTCCTGCCAAGAGCTCATGCCTAAATATTATTACTTCATACAATGCAAAATGAGCAAATTCATAAGCCCTGCTTAGCGAGGGCTGCCGTGACATCTTCAGCGAGGGTGGCAAGCTGGGGCGATTCAAGCAGGTTGATGCTTCCAGAGGACGAGACGTTGCTGAGTCTGCGTGGTGAAGCCACGCTGGACCTGCCTGGTGACTGCGTGATGATCTCAGCCCCATGATCGACACGGGCTTTAGCATGCTCTCTGAAGTTTAGCTTCTGGCTGTCAATCTGCTCCAGGAAAGCAAAGAATTTAACACATTATATATTTACCAAATTATCTCATTATAGATCATCGTTTGGGTCTCATTTTGTTTAAGAACTCTTACAAGGATTGAAGCTTCTTCACTCATTAGAATAATTGAAACAACAAGATTTTTTTCACTTCTTTAATATACATTGGGCTTACTGTGTTACACACTCTAACTATTTCTGTCTCTGATGGATGCCTTAATGAGCAGTACCGTTGTTCGTAGCTGTATGAATTTAATAGACATTTTATGGGCGTTGAGATTTGTTTCTGAAATCTGTTTTTTCAAATGTTTCTGGAGTGTTCTTACTTTCAAGATGTCTTCCTCCTGTTTCACAAAGAAGTCCTGGTCCTCTGGCGTACTCATACTACAAACTTACTAGGTCACACTTATGCTGTACAATGGTCCCAAACAAGGTTTATCTTTAGGGGGAAAGCCAGTGCACAAACTACAGGATGTTTTACTTTAAGATTCGCTCTCAGTTTAGATGTGGATGTGAGACTGGTCATTCCAAATTCCAAAGGGAGCAAATGGCGTGTGAGCGTGCTCAAGGAACAAAAACTTGTTTCCTATTTAATTCAGAGCCATCACTGAATTCACGGCTCTAATAATTTCACTGGGCCAGGCGCACAGTGGTAGCCTTTTCTCTGACGGCTGTCCCCTTACCTTGACGTTACCACCACCAGGTACGTGGTGGGCATTTTCCAGTGAACCAACTTTAGCTTGAGCTTTTTCTTTGAAATCCAGTTTCACGCTCTCAATTTTCACACGCCCACCTCCTACACAGAAAAAGGAAAAACAGATTAAGAGGCTGTAACGGCTCAGGAGAAAGTCTGACCTGATGCACATGGGTGTGCTCACACTACTTCCCTTTTAGTTGAGATCTAATGGTTTTGAAGAAGTACAAAATACCATGCTGCATGTTCAGTAAAATTTAAAATCTTCAACACATATTCAGACTCTAAGCGTATGCTGCAGCCCTACTGATTTTCATGGGATTTAAGCACATACTTAAGTACTTTGCTGACTTCAGGCTGCATTTCAGTATCTAATCAAACTGACATTATGCCACAGCAGCATCCTTCTGCATTATTTTTTTATCGACTCTGTAAACTAGGTGGTCCCATACCTTTATGTCTTTATATATTCAGTTAAATAGAGTTAAGACTATTATTTTTGTTACCAAAGTGTATTTACTTTCTCTTGGACTATAAAAGAGAAAGGCATCATCCATGATTTCTCCGTCACATAACAGGACTAGGTCTTTCCTTTGTCCCACACCCCAGAAACCCCTACAATACCTGGCTTGTGGTGGATGTTCTTGAGCGAACCACACTTGGAAGTCACATGACTCAAGTCGATCTTCTTGGTTACGATTTGTACCTGTCAAAACCACACACAAATTACAGGAATGAAAAGAAATAAATAACAAGCCAAGCCCTGCAGAGGAAGAGCCCGAGCCTCTACAAACCACTGGAAAAGGAGAGGTGGTTAGTAGAAACACACCATGCCACAAAGGAGGAAACACCTGGATTAATACAGCAAGCTTCCTTCCCGCCTAGGGAAACGACAGAGCTGGGTTAAGCTTTACTAATAGCAAAATTGAATGAAGAGGAGGACAAAGCAGATCAGCTTGTGGGTTCTTCCTAAAATATTTCTGAGCCTCCTCTGAGGGTGGATGCTCTGGAGCCCTGCATGCAGCAGGACCCGTCCCGTTTGCTTCTGCTCTTGAATGTGCATCCTGGCAACTAGGAATATTTCAGGGACTGTTTTTTTTTCCTCTACCATCTGTTTCATATTTTTCTGCGTCTAAATATGGTGTGCATTTCATCTCAATCCACTATGGAGAGTGTGACGAATCCACAGTCGTGCCTGCTGCAGCTGTACCTGAGCTGGCTGGTGTGGAGGCAGCCGGCGCGGCGGTGCTCACCGATGGCGGTGGCATGGCCCTGCTCAGCCAGGCAGCAGCTCGGCCACCCCCCTCCTCCGGCTGCTCTGTGCTCTGCTGCCGCCCGCGCCAAGCCCGGCTCGGGAGTAGCCACGGAGCGACACTCCTGCCTTGCTGCGCTCCCGACTCGCTCCCAGATGTGGCCCAAAATCACAGTGACTGCGTTAGCTGGTCTTAGGAAGCTGCAGCCCCTCCAGGCCAGACGAGAGCTCTAGGGTGACTGCAATGCCACTGGTTTGCTCACATCGCCAGCAGTGACTTAAGCCAGCACTGGTGGTTGTACTGAGTCTGTTTGGATCAGACGTGCCCACACCATCAGCTCTTCCATCTGAGGGATGATCACTTCCATTAGAGGGGTCAGAGACACCTTAAGCTATTCCAGCATGACTGCTAGAACTAATGGGTGTCGGGTCAAATCCTGAGCAACCTCAGTTTGTTATACTGGAATAATGCTGTGGCATTAGCATTAGCACTCAGCACGCTGGCTGATCAAACTCCCTCTCTGAGCTTTCTTTGTCCTTACATTTTATTTTTCTTCTTCTTCCTCTCAGGTTAGCTGAGGAAGGACTGATGCAGTGGAAGATGCCCAACTGCAAGGCCGGAGTCTCACTTTGAGCTGGACTCTCTTTCTGGAAATTACTTTCTTGGGCCACTCCCGTGAAAGGCACTGAACCATTTTTGCTCACACGGGACTTTCACTGTCAGCACCCTCGGGCATTTAGAGATAACCCTTCTTTTCTCATTTCCTTTTCCCATCCATGTTCTGGAAACACGTTGTGCTCTGTGGAGAAAGATCAGGAGGCCACCGCTGCATACACAGGGCTCACACGACTACCAGACCAGACTCAGGCGTGGAACAGCAGCGAGAAGGGAAGTAGTGCTCAGAGGAAGGGAGACAGAGGGGTCTAGCTGTGCGAGGTGGGTCACCACAGTGGAGATGCCTGTTCACAGGGTGTCTGTGCTACTTACATTTCCTCCCCCTGCAGAATGTTTGATGTTATCTCTGGAACCACACCGGGACTGAATATCGCTAAAATCGATCTTCTTGTTTAAAATCCTAACCTAAAAGGAATCGGAGGTAACTTACTATATACCATATACACACTCCACCGGGCTGCAGGACAAGGGAGACAGGGTAATTTTTCCTCATGCTGTGACTCCTTTTTCTGATTCTTGTATTGAAATGTGAGAAAGTAAATCACACCAACCTCCATGCTTAGTGTGTTAACACAGCATATGCAAATGTACTATGCTGCTCTTTCTTCTGTCTCTCAAAGTGGTGGTGAAATACAAAAGGGAAAGTTTTTACACCGGGAGATATGAGAGGTGGCTTTTCCCTGAAAAGCTCAAAGAACACCTTGCTTGCCTGGACATAGTCCTTGCACAGCCTGTCCTAAGCTCTTGAATGATGGCCAGTGTTTCTGCTGAACCGTCCACAAGGAGAAGATGGAAACCCTCATTCCCACAGCTCAGCACTCCAGCCGTTGATGCAGAAATCCCAGATCCTGCCAGCTCGGGCATGGGTTGAAATCCTGAGTTATTTTGCCCCTTCTTCTGCCATGCAGCCATAACAGCAGCTACATCCATACAACAGGCCTCACAGTGTCCTGTGAAAGGGGACTGACAAAATTAATTAAACTGAAGTCAGAGCTCTCTACTCTCTCTCTCTTCACTATCGTTTAGTAAAGGGCAATGCAAAATACAACAGCATCTGGAAACACACAGCTGCTATCACTGCTTCTTGATTTCTGGTGCTGGCCATATAGTTGCTCACAACCTTCTGGTGCTAGCAGCACTGTGCTTCTGCCCTGGGCTCTGTTTCTGGCAGAACAAGAACCCGACTTTCCCTTGATGGTACCAGCCTCCCTTACAGATGCCAGGAGCCCACATTTTTTCTGTGTTACCATAGCCACAGATGCACTGTTGGTATATGACAGTGCCTGGAGGTGAATTCTGCAAAGGGAAGGCCAGGCCGCCCCATGACTGACCCCCATCTTGAGCTCCCTGTCAAAGCAGTTCCTCCACCTGGCAGAACTCAGGTGCCACCAATGATTGTCCTCCCAGGGAACCATGTGCAGCTGGATGGCTGTTACCAGTACGCAGGAACAACTGGGTGCTGGGCACACACCTGAGTGACACCACTTCCAGACTTCGTTCTGAGCAAGGGCAGGGGACTGTGCTCACTAGTGTTAATTGGCTTTTCAGGTGTGAGAGAAGCCGTTTTTCTGGTCAAGGCTGTACCTGCCTTCGTTGCACCAGGAGCTTTTACTTACTCAAAGAGTACCACCCATGCAGCTTATTCTTTCTCTGGGATAAATATGAAGTCTTTATTCAAATGGATGAGAGGGGGAGAGATACATCAGGGTACCTTAGTGTGGCTTCTTACTACTCCAGGAACACAAAGCAGCTGCAAACCAGCTGAAGCGGTCATTGGGAGGAAGAAGAATCCTGCGCAGTTTCTGCATCATGGCTTCAGGTCCCCAAACTGCCCCAGGCTCCCTGATAAATCTGAGACAAATCATTCCCTCTGCACCTCACCTCTCCGGACTAGGAAAAGACTATTTGCCCCCTTGCAGGGGTATCAGATTGTGCATCTCTTGGCTCCTGCAGTGGGGATAATGTCACACTTTAGATAACAAGTTGAATCCCCTGGCACTAAGCACCCGGAGTGCACTCTTGACTTAAACCCAGTGAACTCCAAGAAGAAATTTTCAGAGGGCCACGCTTTGCAGCTAACGTGAAGAATTTCTTCACAGCAAGCTGTTTCATGGGTCCCCCTCATTACATATAACATAATCACTACATCAGTCAAACCATCAGGATGTTAAGTGTTCTCTCGCTTTAATAGGTAAAGATCTGTGGTGATGGCATGCTCAGCAATAAGGGTGATGACAGCACCAGAAAACTCCACAACTGGTAGGTCACCTCCAGAAGGGCATCTCCAGTAGGCAAACCGTCTTCTGTCCTTCTCTCTCCTATCTGCTTAATCCGTCCAAATAAACCAACGTACACTCAAACATGAAGGCAAATGCCTTTAGAGTTTTATGCTTCTGCTTTCTCTCACTACACTATTCGTATAAAAATGTACCCCAGTACTATACAAGACAGGTGCCACATCAGTTACAGAAACACACGTCAGATGTGCAGTCAGATCTGGCTCCCAGACAGCTTTCAGGCCAGACACAACTGGGCAGAACAGAAAGCCTTCCTAGCATTTTCTGCGCACATTTCTCTCAGCAATGGATCACCAGCACCTCTCAGCAATGGCCACAGGGATGCATCTGCTCTGAAAATGCTGACTTAGGGGTCATGACAAGACCTCAGCACTGTGGACTGGGGGCCTGTAGCTTAAAAATGGAGCCAAAGCCAGGTGAAAAGTTGAGAGGGTGCCTTTGATCAAATGCCTAAGGGTTGATTTGCAGCCAGAAGTCTGACAGTTTATGAGTCTCATGGCCCGTGGACCTGGTGAGCAGATATGTAAAGGACCAACTATCTCAATTATCCTCTTTGTCTCACTGGGTGAAACGTGCCCCAGTGTAGAGGGGCCAGCAGGAGACCTATGTATCATTTATGTCCTATGTTGAGGGCTGAAATGAGTTGAATGATGTGGATGTATTCTGCTGGTCATCTGGCACAAGGAAGAACTGCACTGATCCAGGTTTTTCCTGATGACCTGTTTCTCCCTTTCCTGGAATATACCCCTGCACATATTTAAATCGTGACTGCCCTCTATAACTAAGTGTTCCACAAACTAACGGAGCCTCGTTTCCTATAGATTAAGGCTTTAAACTGATTAATCCCTCCATCCTGTAGACCGGGCAAATAGAAGCCAATACACAACTGGCCAGCTGTTTGTTGTCTCTGATTGTGCAGAAGGGGCCGAGTTATCACGGCCTTTCCCCCAATGAGACTGTTTTGCTGAGTCTCTGTTTCGTATCCAGTCAACAACTATCACTCGACTTGGAGGGACTGCCTGGGTCTCTAACCACTGCTCCCTTGCCAGCGCTGGTTGAAATGGGCCAACAAATTACAAATGAGTTGAGGAAGGCTGAGACTGCCAGCCAGACAGCATGACTGCACGAGCTTTGTTTCCTTTGAGAAATCAGACTTTAAACATCAGAGGGAGAGTACCAGAGAGGGACAGGAACTATTTAAGCTAAAGAGAAACTTTGGCTCATAAACAAAGAATGTAAACTGACTGTGAATTATTTTAAGCTGGAATCCAGAGGGAAATTTGAAACTATCAGAGCAGGGAGACTCTGGAACTGCCTCCCAAGGGAACAGAGCTACAACAAGAAAATGGTAAACTTCCATGATGGCACTTGATGAAAGTGCCGCGATGAAAGGAATTAGATGATGCAGCTGCCTATGATAGAGACAGCCGGAACACCATGACTCACCAGAAAGGTCTCTGTGTTCCTGAATGTGTATGTACATCTTGTGTGGGGGTGGAGGTGTGGTAGGGATGTATATATATGCACTTCAGTTTTGCTGCACATTAAATGAAAGATCAAGGCTGCTCATGCTCTCATTCAGGAAAGAGAACATTTTAGTCTGTGGCAGAAACAGGACTGCTTTGTATTCACACTCACTAAACATCCCACAAGATAATGTCCTGACAGACTCCCTCATAACCCTTGCGCTGACCTGCCGGTCTGAAACTTGTGCGTTCTCTTCCGATGGGACATTGGTTTGCCCAGGTTTGCCTCACTGGCTCACACGACTTCTAGGCAGTCCCCAGCAGGAATCAAACACTGTGCTCCAATACCTTCTGTGCTGTTTGAATGCTGTCTGACAAAGCATCAAGAGATGAACAGCAAACCAGCCTCCAATTAGAAGAGAATGTACACATTTATGGGTAGCCTGATAGGAAACCAAGTGTTGAAGGTATTTTTCTCAGAGTTCATTTAGATGAGGCATATATTGATCCACACTCAGCAGGGAAAACTCTAAAACTCCCTTCCTACATACCGTGGCCCGACTGGCAATCTAAACACGAAGGGGCTGTGGTCCGAGGGCAACATCTACACCAGATGAGAGGAGATGGTTTGGGTCACACTGACTAACATTAGGAGACGTGACAGGCTGGCAATACCTGTGAATCTCCCAGTTAGATATATGCCTCCCTATGGCTGTTCACAGAAAGTGAATTTGTGTTTCAAAGTCTCCACGTACAACAGTCTCCAGGCCGGGGACCTGGAGCAGACTCTCCTCCGTCAGTAATGCACCACTGTAATTAAGATGAGCAAAAATTTGTAGAAAGACTGAGTGAAAGGCAAAGACACGCAAGACAGAATTTAGTCCAGTTGTGCCTCACTGCTGAAGACATCATCAACGATTGAAAAGTGCTTATGAAAGAGAAAGAATTATGTTCCATTGCTGCTTTTCACAACAAGAGGGAAAGCCCCTAACTTACCAGCATCTGGGCAGAGAATCCATAAACAGCTTCCCTCCTGTGGCTTACTACTCTGGTACACATCAAAACAAAGATACTCAAAGAACAAAAATTGTGATGCAGATAAAATTAATGTCTCTGTATATATTTTCCAAGAAGCTGATGATTATGTTCTCCCTGCGTAGCAATTATGGCCTCTGAGAAGCTCTACCACAAACACTGTGCCTTAAGCATTTAAAAATACTCTAGCTTGGCTCCACTTGCCCTTTGAACGTGCTGTGGGGCTGTGATATTGGGAAAAGCTCCCAGACTCCTAAGAACTTATGGAAGAAGGCAGGTTCTTACCACAGCATTACAGTGATTTGACACAGCTACATCCCAGGAACTAGATACAATTTCAGAGTTTGGTCTCCCAGTTAGCACAGGGATTGAGTGAGACAAGGGTTGGTCCAGCATAGGAAGCAAGGTTAATGTTAAAATCTGATTAGAATCGAGAGGCAGCTCTAAGTGCTTCCAAATCGATATGCTGCCAAGGACAGATGATACAACAGTTTTCATGCTCCTGGCAGAGGCTACAGGTAGACGAAAAGGAGGGGGAAGGGTATTTATTTGGTCTAGCAAAGACCTTGAAGAGAAAGACCGGGCCTCAGACTTTCCACATCTACAAACAGAGCTTGTGATTATGTCCAGCCTTTGTGCTACTGAAATCACTGGATACACACACCAGTGAAGCTGCCAGCCTACAAGCCTGTGAGATTCAAAATAAAAGGCTGCGCTGGAACATAAGCAAAATAAATGTACCATCCTCATCTTGCTCTTAGCACAGCGTGAGCAAGATAGGTTCATTTCTAACTTTTAAAAACGTACCCAGAGCCAGACACTGAGCACGTAATATTACAGCCTGAACAGCTAAACTGTGGAACAATTACCAACAACTGAAAACAGGTACTTTCAATGGAAAGTATCAGTAAAATAGGTGTCTTGCAATCAGCCATGACTTTAACACTTGCATAAGACAATGATGGCTGATTTACAGGCTTCTTTCTACCTATTTGCAAATAACTGTATCCATCTAACTAATAAGGTTGCCACAGTGAACTAGGCACGTTCCTACCAATAAAGGGAGAAAGGCTTACAGAGAAACACTGAGAGGTTTTGCATAATCGTGCTGAGAAATACAAAGTCAAATGACCGCTTTCCCTGCCAAAGAGTTTACAGTCAAGAGACAACAGCTGGATTTAACAGATAGCTCAAGGAAGTGGAAGATCCATGTGAGAGGAACTGTAACACGTGTTCTGTAATTATGCCCCTCACTAAATCTGGGGAGCTGATCAATATAATAGTAAAACAAGCTGAAGGAGATTCACGCACATCAAATAAAAAAGATCCTAGGGGCTCAATTTGTCCAGTTTAATCACAGGATTCTTGTTTTAGTACTCCCTTAAACAAAAACCCAACCAAACAGATTTTGCTGAACTACAGAGTTTGATACTTAAATTTTAGAGGCAACCGTCCCTACTCATGGAAAGAGTACTAATGGCTTCAAATACGAAGTGTTGAGCATCAAGTATCACAGTTTTCAAATCAGTTCCCTTATCTTTAAGAAGGGATGAGTTATGAGTCACTGTGTCTGGATTTGCTTTACTCCAGCATAATGGAGAAAATGAGGTTCTTCAGTTCAAGTTCAAAAAAATATTGTGTTTATCTCTTCATGCAAGCTGGCTTTTCCAAAGCTCAGCAGGTATGTCCCTTAGCATGTCTTTTTATTGTTCAAATACAAATTTCCAAGACAGAAATGAAGGTTTTTATCCTTTCCTTTCCCATCTAGCAAAATAAACTCTTTTTCTCATCTTCCCGTGCAAGACAGAACACCATTATATGACTAAACAGCTCTGGTCCAGATTATGTATTGCCCAAACATTTTTCCCAAAAGAACAGCCTTCCCCATTTTATTACCAAGATCTAGACTAGTTAGAGCTCAGCTGAAAATGCCTTCTCTGCTGAACTTGCTGCTGGGATGGCTCAGACTTCACAGCAGTTTATGTCCTGGTAATTTCAATCTACTCTAGAAAAAATCCCAGCTTCTCCCCTTGCTATTAACAACAGTACGGTACATCACGGATGGGATTTTTCTGATGTAATATTAGCCAGCTAAGAGCTGGAACTGGTCACTTAAGCTGCCACTATAGTCGCTGGAAAGATACTGAATCCTCCAGACAGGGATACCTTCAACTCCAGCCAGCCAGATCGAACGCACCCCATCCGACAGGCAGAAATCAGTGCGCTGCTGCTAACTGCCTTCAAAAGAGGGAGAAGCATCGACTTGCGGCTACTGCCGTCAGTGGAAGTTTTGCTAGTGGTTAGAGCCCCATCAGAAAGCTTGTGACCCTCCTGAATGTGGCTCACAGTTTGTCCTCAATGAGCACGATGCACATTTTACAGACGGCTGAGGAACAGCAGTGATGTTACTCTGTCCCAGCCACATAGAAAGTGAATGTCAAATCTGGAAAAAACGTCCCAATTCCCTGCTCATTTCTACCAACCAAACACCCTTCCTCAAAGACACTTTCTGAAACTTGCTAGAGGCTGGCAACGATTGCTTAATTTTTCTAAAATATGAGTCAGGAAGAGGGATCTTGCTTTTTATCCAGAATAATTCAAGGCTGAACTGTACAGACTGTACTCGGGCAAGCCTTCCATTAAATGAGTGCAGACCGAACGCAGGAGCTGCAAGATGTTATTTCTGTACAATCTGCAATGATCAGCCAAAATTCTAAATTTCAAAAATTTAAAAATTATGGGTTTGAGCTGTGACAGAGTTTTGAAGTTGTGCCTGAAAGTCCTAACTTCTCTTTGCCTTTGTAGATCTGCAGTTAACAAGGAATGAATTAATTTCTAATTCTCAGTCCCAAATAAATCCCGTCAAATGTCCTGTAAATCCACAAAACCACGCATGTGTAAAGGAAACAAAAGCAGATTGCAGAGATGAATTTATCTTACAGTTATGAACTGTTGACTTGGTAAATGCACAAACTTACTCCAGTGAATGCAGCTAACAGTGAATTGGAAACAATTGCCTTCCAGTCTCTCATTAGCTAAGTACTTTAACAACAGCCATGTTACATCAGTCCACCCTGCACAGCTGCCTTCTGTGGCTCCGGTTTGGGAAAACACCAAAGCTTGAACCCTGCAGCTCATTTATGTTCATCACTGTCCTGAGCAGGGACATTCTCAAGGCTTTGTCTCACTTATGCTGCAGATCACCATGGACTGGAAAAAAAGCGCGTGATGTGCCAGAAGGAGATGGGAGACACAACGGGACCCACTAACAACTCAGGCTGCAGGTTTTGCTAAGCCTGCATTCTCCACTGCCTTTTAGGACGCTTTTCATCAACCAGTACAACAATAGCATATAGTCTAGATCTTCAGATTAATTTTTGGGCTGTCACCAGTGTTTGTAACACGGTGCAAAGACATGTGAAATAGGAGGAAGAGGAGTTACAAGATGCCGTCTCAAGGGGAACTCGCTGAATGCCCTTTTGAGCTGCAGTTCTGCCCAGAGGTGCTCAGCTCTTGGGGGCCACCGGACCTGTCTGTCTCTGCACTGACGTTGCTTCCTGGCAGACTGTAGCTGAAGCAGGGGTCAATTCAGGAGCCTAGTTTTCTCTGCAGACTGGGTCATAAATTGCGATGATGGGGGGGTTGGGTGGGGGTGTGCTGGGGTGGAATCTCTCCTGCCATCCAAACTGATTTTGAACCTAACGAAAAATTGTGCAAAGATGACACCAGATATCCATCCAAGCCGCCTCCTCTGCCCAGCTCTGAGATGTCTTACCCTTCCCTGTGCCAGTCTCTTTTATCATTTCATGCAGAAGCCTATTCTCCTTGACAGCATTTTTGTGGTTTCCGGACAGGTTCTACTGAATAGTTGTGTCAACAATTTATTTAGACTTTCTGACCCATGACTAAATGCACTTTGTTTTCTACAGTTTAGGGAAGATGAAGTTCTCTCAATCTTCCTAAAAATCTCCAAGGAACATTTCATTCTTCAAAATGGCTTAGGTATTTCATTTTTCTATATGTCATCTTACTTCCTACAAGGTGCCTGGCTGTTACTATAGTTAGTGATATTTTAAATCTTGTGCACGCCATTCTAGTCAGTACAGCTCCATTCACTGTTATGAAGCTACGCTGATCCACATCCACTCAAGTTCTTGCCCATGGCTGGGTTCCGATGTATACATTTTAAGATTAAATTAGAAGATACCTAGGTTGGCATTATCCTTGGTTGCTGGCCTATGATGCTTTATAAATACTCTGCCCGGTCAGTAATGAAAAAATTCAATTGGTGCACTTTTGTACTCCAATATGGTACAAACCCCATCCATAGACAGAATTTCAAGAAGAAAAAAAAAAATCCGAACAGAAAAGAAAAAAACCCGTTCTTGGCATCTGAAACACATTTCCAACCCCTTCCCCCAGTTCCTCCATGCTTCCCTTGGGCTGTCTGAGAAATAACAGATGCAAATGGGTTACTTTCGAGAGCACAGCATTTCCTTCACAGCTGATGCGGTGCGAAAATCCATCCGAAGCCCAGCAGACATACCCATGAGCAAGTCGCCTCTGAGCTTTGCCAAGAATGATACATTTCACCATACTCTACTATAAAGAGAAAACCAGACAACCACCTACTGGCTGCATCACAGAGTGGAGGAGCCCTCATTTCTCCAGACTGCAGAATACAAATTTAACACATGCTCATTCCTAGTAGAAGCTTAAGGCAGCGCAAAGTTAGCTTGCTTCTTCCCCTAGAAGCATGCTCTGGTTTTTTAAATCTTTTTTCCCCTGTCAGGTGGAGCGATTTCTCTCCTTTTCTGGCTGGCAAGTCAGAGATGAAGTAAAATCAGGCTGCTGTCTGATGGGTTTTTGATGAAATTCAAGGCTGAAGCACTGCATTTCTTGATTTATTTAGCATTCAGACATCCCCTGCTTCTTCATTTCTAGACCTCAACCTCTGGCAGTTTCGGAATGCGGCTGCTTTCTCTAGGACAGCTGTAAGCTAAGAAAAGACCTCGTGCTAGGTTCAGATATGCCTCTGGTAAAAGGATAGTCTGTCTCCAAATGACACTTTTGGGCTGCGTATCTGTATTCCTTTCATGATTTGCATGTCATGTTTATATACTTAACTTGCCCAGATATATGCTGGCTTTTTGTCTGCTTGTTTTTCCTGTTCTTATTGCTATCAGCACTTCCAGTTCAGGTTATAAAACTTGAGCAGCTTTCTGTTTGTTTCATGTATCATCACTACAAGCAGATAGCATATAGCAGCTCATTTCAGCCAGCGCAGTATCTGCCACCAGACATTAACTAAGTGAGCAGACACAAGGAAATTAAATTAGCTTTCATGTGTTCCTCTCACAGACCCTATAAAATTCAACTGCCGAAACTGGGAAAGAATTAATCCTAAACCCTCTTGTCTAGACTGAGCAACTATGGCATAAAGGAGACATAAAGGAAAAACTCAGCGAGTCTCTCTTTGCCCAACCCACAGCTCAGTGGCCTCATGCCACCGGGAATTAAGAAAAGATTTAGCTTCAGTGACATTATGTCCACCCAGCAGGTTTCCCCTGTTATCCCCGAAAAAGTGAAACGCCAGCCTCTGTTGCCGCTACCCAGCAAAGACTCTGTAGAACTGCTAAGGAAACGTAGCTGTCTAGGCATGGTGTTTACAAAGAAATACAGTTCGCTGTGGCCCCCTGGTCTTGCAGGGTTGCTGCAGTCCACGGAGAGGTGGAGGGAGGAGGAGGAGGCGGCGAACGTGGTGCTGGTTTCGAGCATGCCCAGCAGCTGGGCTTGTTACGAAGAACGCTAGTCCAGATGCACAGACTGAACTTGTGTTCCGAGCCTCCTGCAGCCCCTGCGCACCCTGACCATCTGCCACGCAATATGTCAAACGGGAGTTGAACCCCCATGCAAAATAATTACCCAGACAATTGCCAAAATAAAGGCAGAAGAACCTTTGCTGAGGCATTATCTTCTGGACTTTATCTGAGTAACTGGCTCCTGTCCAAATCCTGGAAAGCTCTGAATGTGTTAATTTACCATGAAAATAGGATGAACGCCTAAGAGATACCTCACTGTTTAATACATGAACCTGTGGGTTTTTTTTTTTTCTCTGGAAAGCTGCAGCAGGCATAGGGTTGCAATGTTAAGTTTTGATCCAATTTATTATTTTTTTCCTGAGACAGCGTTACACAAACCTCACTGTTCTGTATATTCCACTCTGTATTCCAAAACTCATGTATATATATGTATGTATGTGTGTAAAAGTATCTGGTCTGGAAACACTGTGCAACCCAGCTTCCTGGAATGTCTTCTTTTCATGACAGCTGAACGGGGGAGCGTATTATTTACCCTGATGTCCTGTCCCTGGAGATAGTTGAGAAGCGAACCTTTTATAAAGCACTCACACTGCCACTGCTGTAACTCTGCAACCTCAGGGAAGTAAAAGGGAGCGGGGGGCACTGCGCGTTTCCGTCATGGGGTTGTGTCCAGAATCAATATGGTGTCCCTGCCCAGGGCAGGGAGGTTGGAACTAGATGATCTTTAAGGTCCCTTCTAACCCGAACCATTCTATGATTCTGTGAATGTGAAACGCAAAGGTACTTTTTACAAAAAATAAATCAACATAATTGGTTACACCCACAAGACAGAGTTGCCCATATTTTTAGCATAAATGTTGGTAAGTTATATTCTTTTTCCTCATTCAGCCTCTTTGTCTCTAAACAAAATAGGATTTCCTTCAGGTTATAAATGGCTTTATGACTTTTTAAACATTAATAAAATGGACCGCCTCATCCTGTAAGCTAGAACAACAGTTTTTCCAATTAGAAAGACAAACAAATTGCTTGGACATAATTTTGGCTTTTAATGTCATCTGTGTTACCGTTTCTGCATTGCCCAAAAATGAGAGAAGACTATTCCAGCTCTGGCCACAGCTCTGCTTGGTAGGGCATCAAGCAAAGACCCTTCAGAGGAAGTTATAAGCACCATACCTAGGGAAGATTTATAGTATTTCCTATCTGATCTTTCCTCAGTCCCCAAAAGGTTCTGCTTAGCTTAAAAGCCTACATGTTTTCTGTCCTTTCCAAAGTTTGGTAAGTTCTGTCTGTAGTAACAGGGGATTTTGCTACCCAGCACATGTTCAGTCTTTAGCTGAAAGCAATCCTCATGACAATGAGCTTCATTCCATAACTCGGCAAGGTATGAAACTATCTCTTTTTTTCATCTTTTAATTGGATCAACATGTCCCTGAATTCTTGTTCTTTCAGACAGTGAGAACAGAAAATCCTTATCTGCCTTCTTACGCATTCACCTTTTCTTATTTTATATACATTCTCCAGCTTATACAATTTAAGCCCTATTCCTGCGTATTCAAACCCTGCAGCAAGAAAAACATTTAAGTCTAATATCTGTCCCCTCCCTCATCTTTAACCTGGGGGGGCGGGATTTACCAGGTTGGAGGCTGCAACCCTCATTAACATCACCCAACACAATGCACATGTCACACAAAATGACACAGGAAAAGGTCATGATGCTATGCAATCCTGATAACATCTATCTAGGTTGAATTTCAACTTGCTTGAATTAAAACAAATCTCTTTCATTTGCTGGTATTGATGAAGAAGTAAGCAGGAACTGCTGAGACTCAGGACGGCATGGAGTGCAAACTCTTGTTTAAAATTTTTCAACTGATTTCAGTGAGGCACTGCTAGTTTTCAGGTGACAAAATACTTTTCTGAAGATTGTCCTGGCCCCTGCCATTTACCATCACTTAACCAACCGACGTATATGGACAACAGAAGCAGCGTTTGCAAGGCAACTCAAAATGGCTCCCAACCCATCCCAATCCCAAAGGTGCACACATAAGACTAAATCACACATGGATAAACATAAAGAGTGGAATCCTTACCTGCCCCCCTTTGGGCTGGTATTTGATGTTATCTGTTGATCCAATTTTGGACCTGACGTTCTTGAGGTCAGGCAGAGGCTGATTAATAACTCGTAGCTGCTTCGGAGTGGCTGGAGATTTAGGAGGAGTGCGAATTATAGCAACTTTTTTCTCAGTAGGTACCAGTATGGCAGATTTGGGGGTCCCAGGAGTGTGTGGGGTTCTGGAGTAGCTGGGTGTCCCTGGAGTGCCGGGGGTACGGGAGGCGTAGCTTGGTGGTGTCCCTGGAGTGATGGCAGTGGAGCCAGGAGTAGTGGGGGTAGAAGTTCCACTTTTTCCTGTTCTGCTACGAATTGGCTCTGATCCTACGTGCAAGAAAAAACCCAGCATTAGACCCACAGAAATACAGCTCTTCCTCCCTCTCTGCCTCCTAAGACTGCACGCCTGTGTGCGAAGCAAGATACAGCTCTAAGATGGCTGTGCTAGTGCTGGAACCGCTGGATGTCTGTCTCCGTGTCTTATTTTGCTAATCGACCTGCCAGGAGTTACCTTCTCATGTGTGGCTGAGCTGGTGAACTGCCCACATGGTTACCGAGCTCTTCACTCTAACACAGGTGAGCTACCCACAACATCTGCGCTTCCTGCAAAACCTGCTAAACAAGGCACAATAGCACATCGATTTCCCTCCTGGGGAAAGGACTAGAAGTATCCCTGGAAATTAACGTTCGGGACCTCATCTGACAACCTGACTAACCAGTAAGAATGTTTTCACCAGTTTCAATGGATTTGGGCATCAAAGTAGAGAGTGGGGAAAACGCTGATTGTAATCCTGAAACTCTGAGTGCCTGGCTGCTGCCGGTCACCTGGTGGCTGCAGCTGAACCCTGGGTGAGCATTCAGCTGATGAATAAGTCACAGCTCTCTTGTGTGGGTGGGCAGATGTCCCTCACATTCAATTGCTATTTTTCATTAGTGCAGTGGAAGAAAGCAATTACAGAAGGCAACCTTGATTAAAAGTCACATTCTAGTTGCATCTGCATGCAAGTTAAAAATAAATAAATACTGTAACATTTTGTAGTGGCGCCATTCAGTGTTTATGGCATTGCCAGTCCTTTTCACTGAGCACAAGAACCAGTTTAGTAGTGGCATTGTGCTTTCTGCAGCTAGCTCTGCTGGTAACTCTCAAACACAAATGAACGGAAGCCGAGATATCTCCATATGCTGCTTAAAGCAAAGCTTCGCTGAGAATACTCAGGGAGAGAAAGACCAATCCAACCCCCAAAGCCTGAGAACCCCAGTGCTGAACGGGCGCATACATGTTTTCCCCTTTAAAACGTTCAGGAATTATAAATCCAATGGGCCCCTCTAGACCATCCAGTGGGACCAATCAAAATCTTATTTAAACTGTTTGTTAATCATTCTGTTTGTTTAATGGCAGTGGACCAAACACAATGCATTCTTTCCACTGGGGTCCAGGAGAAGCTCTTTGCTCTACAGGATTCATTAGATAGATTGAACATACTCTACTCTCCCCTCCAGTTTCCCTGAATGGTTTCTTTCTTTCCAAACCAACCCTAAATCAGAAACTTCTCACTACAGCAACTGAGACAGAAAGGGAATAACTTTTTTTTTTTTCCATCTCCCTGCAGCTTTGGAATATTTATTTTTCATTCCTCGGCCCTTCACCACGTTGGCAAATGCTCAATGGTCTCTCACTTCTAGTCAGCAGAATGGGCTGCTGCGCCAGCTGCAGGTCACTCTGCTTACAAAGGGTCTCTGTTTTACCCTTGGAGCATCACCCAAGAATTTCAAAGGACTTTTTTTGGTAGAATTCAATTATCTACTTCCCTTAAGCTGTCTTAAAAGGGGCTGAGATTGGTTCCTAAAGAGAGAAACCAGAGGAATTCCTACTGGAAAGCAGGGACCCACAGTGAGGTTCTGAGGCCCGGGCTGAATGCGAATCTATCTAAAAGTTCTGAGGGTATTTGGTAAAATTCTCTTTATCCTGTAATTTTTTTAGCTTGTGTTTTGATAACATTGGTCCTCATAAAAGGACCTTGCTGGTTTACTATCCTAACTTTCTCCAGTGAGTCACTCTGTTAGCTAACATCTCAATTCTCAGCAGAGTTTTTACCCTAGGATTATAGCACAGGGAGATCATTACCGTGAAACAGCAAGTTAATGACCATAATATTAGGTTTACTTTTCCAAGATCCATCAGAATATTTTATATTGCCTACTTCACGTTTGTCGCATTTTTGTTGCTGCTGTTTGTAAATGCCCTGTAAACTATCTTACCCAGCTCTGAGCACCCTGCAAAGGCATTTTCTAATATTAGCAATTAGTCTGAACAGCAGTCCTAGCTCTGGGCGTTGCAGACTATGGAAAGGGTGCACCCTGTCCCTGGCGTCAAGCCCTCGTAGCTCAGCACTTGCCATCTGAACAAAAAAGGTCTGTGGGGCTCTGGTTTCCAACAGCATACCCCAGACCTTCCCCTCTGCGTAAAAGGTAGGGACACACCATGCTACAGCAATGTCACAAATCTAACAAGGATGGGAGACATTCACAGCAGGAGAGGGTTAATATGCAAAAAACATACGGGTGGTCCGTCGTACTGAAGAGGAAAGGGAAGCTGTGAGGGAGAGAGAGTTCTCCTCTCTGTCTCGGTCTCCTGATACACCTCTTCGAGGAGGAAGGATAGAGGAAGGTCTTGGTAGAGAGGAACGCTTTTCAGGGCTCTTGCTTACTCCATCCTAATAGTAGCAAAATAAAAAAAGGAAGGTTTAGTTTTCAAAACTCACTCTCTGGGCTGTGATTTCTCTCAACCTATATACAGAGGAGGAAACCTCGTCCTATGGGCCCAGGTTACTGTTCACCCAGGAAGCTGTAGGGATCCAGCCACCTCCCATGCTCCGCTCAGCTCCCTGGTGCTTCAGTACTGCATCGCAACACCCAACTTCTGCGCCACTGAAGACAGATACAGCTACTCTTGATCTGAATATGGATGGATTCCACATTTGGTTCTTAATACGGAACAAGTGTTTTTTAGTGCAAGTTGAAAGTAAAAAAAATTGTCTGGAGATCAGGTGTGAAATTCTTATGTAAATTTGCCTGCAAAGTACCTGCAGTACTGGTGTCCAGAATACACCTCACACTATATTGTTAGGTGATGCATGATTTTTGCATTTTTGAACACTAACTTGTAATTTTTTTTATGGAGAAACATTTTTAGCTACAGCTTATTTTTGGAGTGCAGGGCTATTAATCCTGGTCTTTCTTATTTCCTTCCATACTCATCTTTTTACTTTTTGAAATCAGCAGATACTTTTTTTTTACCAGAGTTAGAGCAATGGACATGTATGTTAGAATATTTTTGAACTTATGGGATGGGCAGCCAAAGACAGTCTTGCGTAAGCAGACAGTATTCCCAAAGGCAAATATGATGATGGTCCCAACCAGTAAAAGACACACCAACTATAGTGTTACACAGAAGATGGAAGTCAACAGTGAAAATAGTTTTAAAATGGGGACAGTCATCAACTCAGCATGAAGTACATTTGAAACACACGTGAAATGTAAACATGAGGAATCTAGGGTGGACTGCCAAACATCTCTTTAAATTTGTACTGGAACTTCTTCAACATGGTCCCATACATACATCAAATTAGGTTCCTAGGGCATTTGGCTTCCGCCCTTATTGCTGGTGATTAGAACTGTACCCTCCTACACTGGGGACTGAATTTGTTTTAAGAGAATATTAACTGGTTGAAAATTACATTTTTTAAACTTGGAAGGCAAATTAGTACTGCTGCTCTTTGCCACTTAACCCCATGCAAATGGATGCAACTTCTTAGCAGTCAATGAGGCAGCATCCATACCATCAAGAGGAAGGTATGTCCTTCTAGTCATAACTTATTTCACTTACGTTTCCTCTGGACTATCTCCTTTGTTTTTATCCATTTTGTAGCACAAATCTTGTAGCCTGATAATCAGTTTTGCTGCCACTGGATGTAAGTAATCCCATGTAAGCTTCACAGAGAATTACTCAAATTCAGTGGGGAGAGAATGTGATCCATGGAATCCACCTACACATCTCCAAGCTAACTCTCTCTACCAACTCTGCTACCTTACCTTAGCATCTGATTTTGAGTAGGGCAAGCAGTCTCTTGGGCCTGCTGAGGAGGGCCGTACATAGTAACTGTCTGTATGGAGAAAAGTGGCCCTTTTAGTAGTTAATGAACAAGCTGAGCTGGGTCTTGGAGGAAGCAATGACTTTGCTCTAGACTTTGAGGCAGGAATCTTTGACAAAGAGGCAGTCTAGTCATGAGAAAACAAACAGAAGAAAACACAACATGAAGCTGGACAAAAGGAGAACACATGCAACATGGACCAAAAAGCTAAAAAGGCAAGCTATGAATTAATACTTTTCCTGTGTCTGGTAATGGTGTCTATGCAGTTCTGACATGCATGAAAGTTTTATTTCTGTGTCGTTTGACTGAAACCCTCTGTGTCTGGACAGAGTTAGTGATTCTAGGAAGTGCCTTTTTCTGCAGATGCTATTTTTCTCTTGTGTTAATAGGACAAAACTGGTGCCAGGTATGGCATTTAACTGGTACAACTACTGGTTGGCTGCATTGGAAGCAAGTGCAAAACTATAGGAGCACCAAGAGATCTTAGTCCTTTAAAACTAAGGTGTGCATTTCAAATACATCCCTCCAGGCTACAGTCAAGAATAAAACACTGGGAATTGTAACAGCAAAGTTACACCAGTATTCCCACAACGGCAGAATGACATGACAGTATTGCTTTTTGTGCCACTGTGTACACACAAAATCCCTAATGCACCCCAAACACTGTATTCTGTACACTTGGTGTCACTCTATAGAGGGACAATGTGGAGTCCTGGGATGAGGAAACTCGTATATGGTTGAAAGGCTGACAAGATATGTCATTGTGATCAGATTCTTGTCTCATTCTGAATAATGATAATACCCCATTGAAAGACCATTTAAACATTGACGGGACAGATTGAAAATCTTTGTTTACATTTAGGAGCACCCAACTGCTTTGCAAAAAAGAACTTCCTTGAAAGAGAATAGGGCTACTTACTCAAGCAATGCTTTTTTTTCTCCCATGGGTATTAACTGATACCACAAAGAACAATTGCAAGGCTGTTACCTTGGCAATGTAGTCCTGATTCTCTCTGTATTCATACAAGCATGAATGCACACAGGACCAATCCCAATGGGCTTGTAATTATGAGATTTGGTACAGAACTTTACCCACGAAAAATTTGGCATTAGATTTAAGTGAGTCACCTAGAGTTTCTCTATGTTCAGAAAAGATGTCTGAGTTACTCCTTAAGTTGTCTTTGTTAGAAAATAAGAAAAGAACGGGTTGTCAGCTCTCTACTGATAGGCATCTGGCTTAGGCTACACACTCAGCCTACAGAAGACTGAGGCTGGTGTGCTGAATGTCATCCCTGACATCATCAACATGATTAAGAGTTGCAGAACTTTGTAACAAACAATTCCTGTCCTACCACACAGCTGAGAGGTATCTTCTACTGGATATCATCATCCATACCAAGTAGCTCTACTGAGCAAGACAAGAAATTAGTTCAAAGGATCAAAGTGCCTCACTAGCAAGAACATATTCCTCGAATGAGTTTTGCAACGTATTTATGTCTCTTTCTTTTAATACTTATTTCACTGCTTGAGAATACACAGAATAAAATCAGTGAATAATTATTTTAAACAGAAACTGAACAATATGTGTTTCTGTCACATCAAAGGCTTTTCCAGGCTTTGACTGATTTGTCATAGTTCAATTTACAGGTCCCATCCACTTGTGAAACTTTGGGCCGTATTTACAAATGCACTAAGGTGTTTATTGATGCTGAAACTCTGCGGAAGCAGGGTATCATGTTGGGTGGCTCCAAGAAGCAGACATTCTGCAAACACCTTTCACCTGGTTTTCTGAAGTAGAGATAAACTAAGCATGCACAGTTTGAGGTCCAAAAGTTCATTCAGCGGTTTTCATGTTTTTCAACTTGCGGGTCATGCAAAATGTTTCCCCTAACAAGACTGGAGAATTTTTATAGATTAAGATTCTAGGCACAATGTAGAGACCTCATCCTTTTCACTCATATTGCACACAGTGTCCTCCGTGAACACGTGCATCTAACAGCGATGCTAAAGCTGGACGAGACTGAGATCTCTCAATGGAACAGCTGGAGAAAAGGAATGCACTGCTCCAAGATTATCACAGTCTAGATCCCCTCAGTGTTATTTAGGGAGCAAGGCACTTTCTAGCACCAGTAACAGTAGCAGAATCTGGCTCAACCAGCTTTCAGTGACATGCTCAAGGCTGGTAGAGCAAGCAAAGAAACAAAATGCCAGTGCTTTACCCAGAAATCTGTTCTTATTCTCTGTTAGCAATACGTTACCTTTGGCCTCTGTTATAATTCATGTGGCTGGAAGTACCAGCTGTCCACAGGACAAAGATCTGTGTAACCCTGACTAAGACTCAGGGATTGCTGAAGTTGGGATGCAGAAAACCTCACTTTATTTCAGAGGCATTCCTAACACATGGCCGATGTTCTCATCATCTCGCTACCGCAGGTACACAGCTCCTTCCAGCAGATGGAACTGCTTAGCCTTTCCTGAACTTGTTCTGCAAAGCAGCATATAAACTGTAGTTTGAAGATGGGTAACAAAACTGACCAGGCTGGATGATCTAACATTACCAGTGGAGAGGAAAAGGCTGCACTTGAAGGACATAAAAGCTGAAAATCAGGAAGGAACACAACAACAAAAAGGGAGAGGTCCTTATAAAAGCAGAGGTGAAGCCAAGGCACAGAAGAGAAAACGTCCAAGAGATGCACGAGTGTGGCCATCAGAGAAGTGAGGCAACAGGGAGAGAAAGCAAGCAAGGGACAGACTTCTGATCTTTGCCGTAACGTTAAGAGACAGGAATAAGAAAGGTGTTCAGAAAGCACATAATTTCAGAGAATGATTTTGCAGTGCTGTACTTAGAGCACTCCATGAATAGTGATGACTCTGAAAATGGGCTAGTATTGACTTCTTTTGAGTAAGTGTTGATCACCCCCCAAGAAAAGACAGTAATAAACCATACTGTTGACTCAGGCCAGAAACCTGTCCGGATATTTCTTACTCTACTAGTAAAGAAGCTCTAGTAGTTTCCTAGTTATGAGCTGAAATGGGTCAGACCTGAAAAACCACATGAAATCCCAGAATCCATGGCTGAATTCAGGTCTAAATTTCACAGCTCCTCCAAAGCCTCCAATCAGTTATGCTACTCTCATCATTAACAATTTCTTATGATACGTAAGTAATCCACAGCACTTTATGAGACAGAGTTTTTTGTTCCCCAAAGAATTTTGTGATCTGGTTACACAGATGAAACAAATCAGCTATGGAAGATACTAGGAAATTTAGAGGAATCCCAAGGAACTTCATTGTTAATGATGGCTGACAACGACAAAGCATCGTCATGCTGCAGATGCGAGTTAGCACGGGTCAGTGTCATGTAAAAAATAGTTGCCCAGGGGATAGCGAAAGGAAGTTGGTTTCCTGGGGACTGTGGAGTGGTGGGCCAGGGAGAGCGCAGGGTGAGCGTGGGCGCAGGGCGGAGAGGCACTGAGGGATTGCCGAAAGAAACTCAGCAGAGGAGAGCCAGGCACAGGGAGCAGAACAGGCTGCAGGGCAGCTGAAGGCACGGCACGCAACCGCCAGGTTAAAACACAGACAGAAACCAGCGGTACAGGAAACGGCCATTCAGAAAGCTCTTCATCGCACATAAAATTCTACTGGCCAATATCTTCTACGCAGCATGAGCTCTGCAGAGTGCAGGGCTACGTAACGGTGCCTCAGAAGACACCCAGTGAGTCCTGGGGGAGGGATTCTGCCTGCACAGCAGTCACTCTCGCTGGCAGTACCAGTTGTGTGCTGCACAAAGGGTCAGGGTGCACAGTTTATCCAGAGGATGACCTGCCTCAAAATGCTGAACAACATCCAACTCCTGCAGCTTGGAGCCTGTCTGCCCCCCGTGGATCTGCAAACTGTCATCATCTGCTACCTGGGACTGTAATTCAGAGGTTATTCAGGAAAGGTGGTTTTAATTATCCTTTTAAATGAAAAATGAATATGGCAAATAAATTCTAAATGGAACCCAAATTTTAAATGGAACATGCACTCACTGAATTAACACAAAAATATCTGAATTAAGGACAAAAGAAGATTATAAAAATGAATGATGATTTTACTCACTGAGAGTTTTTCCTTCGCTTGTTTAAATACACCAGGAGCCTGGTTTGTTTCACCACCTGCTGCTGAGAGACCCAAAGAAAGACTTGATAGTTAAAAACACTAATAATAAGCATTTCCACTGAGTACACTTTACACTTGTTAGAACAATTAAAAGCCTTGGAGCTACTGTGCAAAGCAATTACCTTGTGAATTACTCTGTGAACTGTATGCAGAAACGTACCTGCTTTAAAAATCTCCTATATTTATCATTCTTGAGGTAAGATGGTATTCTACACGTTTCAAACAAATCAAAATTCTTTATTCATGTTCCTAGAAGTCTAGAAACTACAGCAAAAAGTTTAAGAAATAGCTGACAACTGTAAGAGGCTCTAGTTCTGAAGGCCAATCCTCAGACACCTTAGCATCCTGATTTTTGGGACTGTACTCTAAAAATTAGGCTCCTTTAAGTAATCCACAAATGAAAATTTTGAGAGAGGCCCCTGAAATATAAAATATTTCAAAATATTAGCCAACATTCCTAGTGGAAAGAGAGAGATTCACTGTGGAATTATCAGCCTCGTTGCATCAACAAGGTCGGTGTGCCGTGGGTTAACTAAGCCCTCAGACTTTAGCCATTCAAATGATATGTGGGACATTAAGCATGTTAATTCAGTATTTCATTTATCTGATACAACATGGTTTGAGGTAAAATTTTTCTCTGACTTGGATTCCATCCTTATGAAAAGTTTTGGAATGGGGCAGCTTTTTGGAAAGCAGGTTATTAGTTTCACCCCAACACTGCTGATCAGGGTGTGATTTGTTACACAAAAACTAGATGTGAGATCTTTTGGCATCTGTGCCAGGATGCCCTTAGTAAATGCAGAAGCAGGACAGTGGGCAGAGAAGACAACCTCTAGCTGTAAACCCAATTGTCTTCCAGCTGTAAAACCAACCCGAACACACCTTACAGGACAGAACCAATTAATTTTCTCTTTTCCCTGTGCAGTTCCCAGCCGTGGTGAGGAGATCCCTGGTTTTCTGCCACACTTCCCACTCTAGTTCTGCCCTCTCATTATAATTTCATTGCCTTTTTTTTTTTT